>CM021100.1:884471169-884641634 GCA_007115665.2 Sequoiadendron giganteum | reverse complement strand
CCTCTACCCTCTACCCTTAACCTTCCCTCCCTCTATCTCTCTCCCACTCCCTCCATCTCTTTCTCTCAAGTCTCTCCCTCCTACCCCCTCTCCCTCTCTCAAGTCTCTATCTCTCACTCACTCTCTCTCTCTCTCCCCTCTACCCTCTACCCTCTACCCTCTACCCTCTACCCTTAACCCTTAAACCTTAAACCTTAAATCCGTAAACCCTTAACCCTTAAACTCTCTACCCTCTAACCTTAACCATCCCTCCCTCACTCTCTCTCTCAACCCTCTCCCTCTCTCAGGTCTCTCTCTCAGTCACTCCCTCTATCTCTCTCCCCTCTACCCTTAACCATAAACCCTAAACACTTAACCCTTAAACCATTAAACCCTCTATCTCTCTCCCACTCCCTCACTCTCTCTCTCAAGTATCTCTCTCCTACTCCCTCTCCCTCTCTCAAGTCTCTCTCTCTCACTCACTCACTCTATCTATCTCTCTCCCCTCTACTATCTACCCTTTACCCTTAAACCCTTAATCCTCTACCCTCTACCCTTAACTGTAAACCCTAAACACTTAACCCTTAAACCCGTAATCCTCTACCCTCTACCCTTAACCGTAAACCCTAAACACTTAACCCTTAAACCTTTAAACCCTCTATCTCTCTCCCACTCCCTCTCTCTCTCTCTTTCTTTCAAGTCTCTCCCTCCTACCCCCTCTCCCTCTCCCAAGTATCTCTCTCTCACTCACTCACTCCTTCTATCTCTCTCCCCTCTACCCTTAACCCTCTACCATTAACCCTTAAACCCTCTACCCTAGCTTTCCAATTCGGTGAAATTGGAAGTGTAGTGGCCTATTTGAAAAAAATGGGTCCAAGAAATAGGGTCTCTCAATGATTTACATCACCGAGAGACCCCATTTTTTTAAATAAGCAAGTTAGGTTGCTAATTTCACCGAATTGTCAAGCTAGTGGGCCCACTAGCTTTCCAATTCAGTGAAATTGGCAATGTAGTGGCCTGTTTAAAAAAATTGGGTCCAAGAAATGGGGTCTCTGGTGATTTACATCACTGGAGACTCCAAGAAAATCACCAGAGACCCCATTTCTTGGACCCATTTTTTCAAACAAGACAAGTTAGGTTGTCAATTTCACCAAATTGGCAAGCTAATGTTAGTGAAAATTAGAAATGTAGTGGCCTGTTTGAAAAAACGGGTCCAAAAAATGGGGTCTCTCGATGATGTAAATCACCGAGAGACCCCATTTTTGGGCCCGTTTTTTCAAATAGGCAAGTTAGGTTGCCAATTTCACTGAATTGCTAAGCTAGTGGGCCCACTGGCTTGCCAATTCAATGAAATTAGCAATGTAGTGGCCTGTTTGAAAAAATGGGTCCAAGAAATGGGGTCTCCCGATGATGTAAATCATCGGAAGACCCCATTTCTTGGGCCCAGTTTTTCAAATAGGACAAGTTAGGTTGCCAATTTAGTGAAATTGGAAATGTAGTGGCCTGTTTGAAAAAATGGGTCCAAGAAATGGGGTCTCTCGGTGATGTAAAAATGGGTCCAAGAAATGGGGTCTCTTAGTGATTACATCACCGAGAGACCCCATTTCTTGGACCCATTTTTTTAAACAGGCAAGCCAATGGGCCCACTAGCTTGGCAATTCAGTGAAATTGGCAACCTAACTTGTCCTGTTTGAAAAAATGGGTCCACGAAAATCACCGGGAGACCCCATTTCATGGACCCATTTTTTCAAACGGGACAAGTTAGGTACCCAATTCCACCGAATTGCCAAGCTAATGGGCCCATTGGCTTGCCAATTCGGTGAAATCGGTAATGTAGTGACCTGTTTTGAAAAAATGAGTCTAAGAAATGGGGTCTCCCGGTGATGTAAATCATCGAGAGACCTCATTTCTTGGACCCATTTTTTCAAACAGGGCAAGTTAGGTTACCAATTTGACCAAATTGTCAAGCTAGTGAGCCTATTGGCTTGCCAATTCGATGAAATTGGTAATGTAGTCGCCTGTTTTGAAAAAATGGGTCCAAGAAATGGGGTCTCCTAGTGATAATCACCAGGAGATCCCATTTCTAAGACCCATTTTTTCGAATAGGGAAACTTAGGATGCCAATTTCATTGAATCAGCAAGCCAGTGGGCCCACTTGCTTGCTAATTCGGTGAAATTGGCAATATAGTTGTCAATTTCACCCTCTCTCAAGTCTCTCTCTCTCTCCCCTAAACCATAATCCCTATACCCTATAAACTTAACCTTAAACCTTCAACCCAATACCATCAACCCTATACCTAATATCCTAAACCCTAATCCCTATACTCTATAAACTTAACCTTATACCTTCAACCCTATACCTTCAACCATAAACCCTACACCCGCAATCCTCATCCCTATACCCCATACCCTAAACCCTAAACATTATCCCTTAACCCTTAACCCTATAATTAAACACTAAATCCTACATTAAACCTTTTACCCTAAACCCTCAACCCTAAACCCAATACCCTCAACCCTATACCCAATATTCTAAACCCTAATCCCTATACCCTATTTAGTTAACCCTACACCCCCAACTTTGAACACTATACCTCAACCCTACACCTTCAACCCTCATACTTATACCCTATACCCTCAACCTTATAACCTAAGCCCTAAACATCATCCCCCAACCCTATACTTAAACCCTAAACCCTACATTCAACCTTGTACACTAAACCCTAAACCCTAAACCTCAATCCTAAACCCACTACCCTCAACCCTATACCCATTATTCTAAACTCTAATACCTATACCCTATACACTTAACCCTATACCCTCAACCTTGAACACTATCCCTCAACTCTTAACCCTAAACCCTAAACCCGCAAGCCTCATCTCTTTACCCTACACCCTCAACCTTATACCCTAAACCATAAACATTATCCCTCAACCCTATACTTAAATGGAAAACCCTACACTCTCAAGCCTTAACCCTATACCTTATACCCTTAACCCTACACCCTAAACCCTAATCCCTATACCCTATGCACTTAACCTCATACCCTCAACCCTGAACATTATAACTCAACCCTCAATCCTTAAACTTGTACATAAATCCTAATACCTAAACCATCGACCCTAAACCTAATATCCTCAACCCAATACCCTCAATTATATATCCAATATCCTAAACCATAATCCATATACCCTATACACTTAACCTTATACCCTCAAACCTAAAAACTATCCCTCAACCCTCAACCCTATACCTTAAACCCTAAACCCTCATCCCTCATCCCTATACCCTATACCCTCAACTTTATACCTAATATCCTAAACCCTAAACCCTATTCCATATACACTTAACCCTATAACCTCAACCCTATACCTTAAACACTAAACCTTACACATGAGAGATAAAGAGTAGATAAGGAAGGACAGATGGAGGGAGAGGTATGGAGGGAGAGAGAGGGAGGTGAGAGAGGGGTGAGATAGAGACAAATAAAGAGAGTGTGGTAGGGAGTGATAGAGGGATATGCAGGTAGAGAGGGATAGGTGAGATAGAGAGATAGAGATAGAGGGAGGGACGGAGGGTGGGCGAGAGAGGGGAGGAAGGGATAGGTAAATAAGGATATGTGAGATAAAGATAAGTAGAGAGAGAATGATGACATATGGAGGAGAGAGTTATAGAGAGGGAAAGAGAGAATGGTGAGATAGAGAGGAGAGAGTGAGAGAGAAAGAGGGTGAGGGAGGAGTGAGAGAGAGTGAGAGAGAGATAGAGGGAGGGAGAGGAGAGATAGAGAGTAGATAGGGGAAAAGGTACAGAGAGATACATCTAGTGAGAGAGAGAGAGAGGGCTAGGGGAGATAAAGATAATTAGAGAAAGACAGAGAGGTAGAGAGAAGTAGAGAGAGAATAAGGGAGGGAGAGAATCGATATAGAGAGGTATAGAGAGACTGGTAGGAAGTGATGGATGGAGAGGTAGGTAGAGAGGGATTAGGGAGATAGAGAGTAGAGAGGGAAGTAGAGGGAGAGGTATGGAAGGGGAGAGAGGGAGGTGAGAGAGAGGTGAGATAAAGAGCAATAAAGAGAGTGTGGTAGGGAGTGATGGAGGGAAGGAGGGAGGGAGGGTGGATGAGAGAGGGGAGCAAGGGAGAGGTAAAGAGGGATATGTGAGATAAATATATGTAGAGAGAGAATGGTGACATATATAGTAGAGAGTTACAAAGAGAGAAATAGAGAATGGTGAGAAAAAGAGGAGAGAGAGTGAGAGAGAGGTTGAGAGAGAGAGGTAGAGGGAGGGAGAGGAGAGATAGAGAGTAGATAGGGGGAAAGATAGGGAGGGAGACATCTAGTGAGAGAGAGGGATAGGGGAGATAAAGATAATTAGAGAGGGAAGGAGAGGTAGAGAGAGAGTAGAGAGGGAATGAGGGAGGGAGGGAGAGAAGCAAGATAGAGAGGTGTAGAGAGAGTGTTAGGGAGTGATGGATGGAGAATTAGGTAGAGAGTAGAGAGGGAAGGAGAGGGAGAGGTATGGATGAAGAAATTGGGAGGGGAGATAGAGAGTAATGGAGAGAGAGTGGTAAGTTGTGATGGATGGAGAGCTAGGTAGAGAGGGAGAGGGGAGATATAGATAATTAGTGAGGGAGGGAGAGAGGGAGAGAGGTGAGATGGAGAGAAATAAAGAGTGTTGGAAGGAGAGGTAGGTAGAGAGAGGTAGAGAGGAGATAAATATAAGTAGAGATGGAAGGAGAGGTAGAGAGAGAGGCAAGATAGAGAGAAGTAGAGAGGGAATGAGGGAGGGAGGGAGAGAGGTGTAGAGAGAGTGGTAAGGTTTGATGGATGTAGAGGTAGGTAGAGAGCAATTGGGAGATAGAGAGTAGATAGGGAAGAAGAGAGGGAGAGAGAATTATGGAGGGAGAGAGAGGGAGGTGAGAGAGAGGTTATCTAGAGAGAAATAGAGAGAGTGGTAGGGCATGATGGAGGGAGAGGTAGGTAGGTAGAGAGAGAGAGAGAGAGGAGGGAGGGAGATAGAGATAAGTAGAGAGGGAAGGTGTGAGAGAGGGAGAGAGAAGTGAGGTAAAGAGAATTAGAGAGAAAAGGAGAGAGACACACACACAGAGATTTCCTAAGATCAAGGGAGAGAGAGTAAAAAAAAGGGATAGAGATAGTGAGAGAGAGCTCTAGAGTGTAAGGGATAAAAATGAGTGAGATAGAGAGAAATAATACAATTTTCTGATTACTGAAATTTGTTAGAGTAATTGGTTATTTACTTGATTAATTAAACAATATTTATTTAATTAATTAAAGTTCCCTCTTATCTCTTTTACACTTAAGCTAACATTAGGTGCATAATAATTAATTATTTTATTAATTATTAATGTGCAAGCCTAGGGTTTTCCTTTTTAGGCTTTCTTTGACCTATATGTGGTTGAGACTTTTCTTTTGTATCATTATTCTTTTCACACATTTGTGAATATAGAGCTCCACATCTTTGAGCATTTTTCATTGTTCTCTTTGTTGTTTCTCTTTGCTTCTCCTTGTAACATGTATTCTTCGCTTGCAGAGGTCACTGGGCTACTATGACATTGTATTTCCTCAACTTCTACATGGTATCAGAGCTTCAAATCTGCAGCTACTTGTTCTTGTTTTGAGATTTTTTTGCATTGGAAGTAGGTCTGGGGTTTCAGTTTTTTTTTTGTGGATCTGGCATACTACATTTTTTGGGTTCACTTTGAGTCCAAACGGACCTCACCGTTGGATTCGCAACATCCAAAAACCCCTAAATCGATTGTTCATTCTTCGATTTTGGTTATAGTTGATCAAGGAGGAAAAAAACATTTGCCCTAAGGCCGTACGACCCTAGGGCATGACGTCCGTAGCAAAATAATTGCAAAAAAAAAGTGAAAAATTGAAAAAAAATCAATTATTTTAGGTTTAAAACCCATGGCCAGTTATTCACCGGCCCATCGCCACTCAGCCGACCGGCGGCCACCATCGCGCCGCCAGCCCGCCGCCAGCCTGCCACTCTGACAGTGCGCCACCCGGGCTCTGCCCTTGTGGCACCAATTGCCCGCACGCCACCACCCACGTGCCAGCCCCCTGGTCCGTCAATACGATCAAGGGCCGTCGGATTTAAGCCCTTGAGGGCTATTTTTTTTTCCCCAACACCCTTTTATGCACCTCTCCTTCAAACGGGCATATCTCAGGCGTTTTTTCTTAGTTCTTCAAACAAAAATAGGCATTGGAAAGCTGCTTCTAACACCAATCTGATGGTGTAGGTTTTTTTCCAAAATTTTCCAACTTGGTGATAGTTTTTTCCAGTCAAACTAGGGTCTTTTTTCTTCACTTCTGGGGCCCTAGAAGGTGCAAACAGACTCCGTTTTTCAAAAACGAATAGGCGTTGGAAAGCTCTCAGCATGCTCTATTCAGATATGTGATCTTTTTTGTCAGAATTTTCACCAAGTACATGAGAATTTGTTTTGAAGTATTTTTTTCTTATGCATTGTTTCCTCTTTCTCAGTTTGTACTAGGGTTTGGGTTTATCTCTTGTGGGGGGTGTTTTTTTCTTGCTTTCTGTCATTTATATCAAAAAATCAAAACACCAAAACTCTCAAAAAATCAAACCCTTATGCATCTTCTGTCTATTTTGAAAAATCACATAATAATAAAAAACACAAGCAGGTACAGGTGCAGGGTTTCATGGCAAACTCCTCAGTTGAGTTACTCATATCACACAACTATCACACCTGGAAGTCTTGTATGATGAGGCTACTCAGGTCATGAGGGTTGTGGTCTTGTTTAGATGAGGTTCAGCCTCAGTTGCAGCGTCCTTTTAAGATTATGCAGCACAAGAACAAGATGGATGAAGCTGTGGGTTTGCTATCCATGCACATTTCAAACAGTCTTTTGTTTCACCTTGATGCTTTGCTCACTCCTCAAGCCATGTGGTTGAAGTTTGAGACACTTTTTGGGTCCATTAATGAAATCTGAGCATTATAGATTGAGGCAGAGCTTACTTCACTATTATCTGAATCATTTCCCACTAGTGAAGATTTTTTGAACAAGTTAAAAACTATCTACACTATTTTACAGGGTTGTGGCAAGAATAATTCAGAGATAGAGTGCATTTACTTGATCCTTTCAAAGCTTCGTGGTCCATTTCAAATATTTGCTTCTTCCTTTTATTCCACCATGGATGGTCTGGGTGCCAATTTTACCATGCCTACCTTTGATGTGTTTTGTGAGCATTTGTCTTGTGAGCAGTCACACCTTTCTCAGATGGATATTCTCTCAAGATCAAAGAACAGAGCATTGGTTGCTCAGTCATCTAAGGAGAAACAGAAGCAAAAACCGAAGCCCAAGAAATATTTTGTAGGCAGTGAGCATTCCTCCAAACCTTCTCCTAAGTCTGATTGTAAACCACCACTTAATCCAAAACATGGGAAATCTTTAAAGTTTGGTGAGTCTTCCTCCAAGACTAAGCAAAAATCAGGAGACACTTGCAACTTATGTGGTAAGGAAGGACATCCAGTTTCCAGGTGTTGGAAATGACTAGAGGCTTTAGAGGAAGCCATGCAGTAGCATAACATCTCCTCACCTCAGACATCTTCTCCTTCCATAGGGAAAGGCCATGCTCTCACTGCTCGAGCATCGACCTATGGGTCCACTTGGATTTTAGATTATAGTGCTTCTCACCATATGACTCACACTCAGCAGTTGGTCACTTCTCTTGCCTCTTGTGGTACTTCACAAATTACAGTGGGTGACTCTTCACAGCTTTCAGTCTTGGGTTCAGGTTCTGTCTCTTTGAATGGGGGCACTCTATAGAATGTTCTGGTTGTTCCTGACATCTTGACAAACCTCCTGTCCATTTATCAGATTTATCATTCTAGCTCTGGTAAGACAGTTGAGTTCTCACCACATAATGTGGTTATTCGGGACCTCCATGACTCTGATCTGGTTGTGGCTACTGGGAGTGTTGATATTGCATCTCGTCTTTATAGATTTGATGGATTTGAGTCTTTTGAAGGTACAGGTTCATCTCTTATAGCACATGAAAATTCAATGAGTAAGCTTTGGCATGAGCGTTTAGGCCATGTCAATTATAGATATCTTCAGCAGATGAGTACACAGGCACTTGTTCTTGGTCTTCCATAGATTTCTTGCACAGATGGTGTTTGTCATGGTTGTGTGCTTGGCAAGCATCACAGGGATCTTTTTCCAAAGGGAAGTGTCACTCGTGCTTTAGCACCCTTGGAGTTGATTCATAGTGACCTCATGTCATTTTCCACTCCTTTTTCTGGGGCCAAGTATGTACTCACATTCGTTGATGACTTCTTGAGACGCACATGGGTATACTTTCTTAAGTACAAGTTTGATGTCTTTGATTCCTTTCGAATCTTCAAGATATTTGTAGAGAAGCAGTCTGGCCTTTCTCTTCGGTGGATACGTACTGATAATGGGGGAGAGTATGTGAATCAGGCTTTCAGATATTTTTGCACTGAGCATGGTTTGCAGCATCAGTTTACTGTTCCCTACACCCCTCAGCAAAATGGTGTCACTGAGAGAAAGAACAGGACTTTACGGGAGATGGAAAATTATATGATTCAGTCCAGGTCCATGGATTCATCTTTTTGGGTTGAGGCAGTTAATTATGCCAACTATATTCAGAATCAAATGCCTCACAAGGTGATTCAACATATGACTCCTGAGGAGGCTTGGTCTCATAATAAGCCTGATGTTTCATCCTTTCGAGTATTTGGTAGTGATGCATGGGCATTTATTCCTTATGCTCACAGGAGAGCCATGGAGCGAAAGAGTCAACCCATCATTTTTTTTGGCTACTGTGTGGATGTTAAGGCACACAGGTTGTTTGATCCTGATTCAAGAGAGGTCTTGTTTTGATGGGATGTCCAGTTTGATGAGCGCCTTCCCACAGTCGATACCCTATCTCCAATATCTACTTCACTACCTACTCCTCCCAATGCAGCTCTTCAGGATTATGTTCAGGATTATTCTGATGAGGATGATGATGATCCCCCATCTCCACCTCCACTTGCTCCACCTTAGATGCCCAAATAGGATCGCTTTACTATTGAGGCAGTAGGATCTATGGCAGGTGATCCTTCAGACACTCATCACACCCTTTCTCATACAGCGGGTTCCAGTCTTTTGAGCCATGCTCTTTCAGCGGATCCTCAAAAGTTTTCAAAGGTGACAGTTCACCCTGAGTGGGATAGTGCTATGGAGAAAGAGTATTCTTCTTTGATAATGAATAGTACTTGGGATCTCTATCCTTTTCCTAAGGGCAGAAAGATGGTTCGATACAGATGGTTGTATCACACCAAGTATGTTGTTGATGGTTCTATTGATAAATACAAAGCACGTCTTGTTGTGAAGGGTTTCTCCCTGGTTGAGGGTATTGATTACTCTGAGACATTTTCCCCTGTCGCCAAGATGAATTCTATTCGCTTTGTACTATCACTTGCAGCTTCTAAGGGATGGCCCATTTTTCAAATGGATGTGAAGAGTGTTTTCTTGCATGGTGACCTACAGGAGGAGATCTATATGGAGCAGCCTCAAGGATTTGTGCAGGATGCTTCTTTGGTTTGCAGACTTTGGCGTTCATTAGATGGTCTCAAAAAGGCCCCTCAGGCTTGGTATGAGAAGATGGACTTTTTTTTCTCTCCACTGGTTTCACACGCTGTCATTCTGATCCCACTGTCTATATTCAACATATTGAGGGTGAGATCCTGATTCTTGTGCTATATGTTGATGATATCCTCATCTTAGGTAGCTCATCCTTTATGATTCAGCATGCTCAACACACTTTGATGGAGCAGTTTGAGATGAAATATTTCGGTCTTCTGCACTATTTTCTTGGTCTTTAGGTGATTCAGTCTTCTGATGGGATCTCCATCTACCAGCAGAATTATGCTTTTGATATGCTTCAGCGCTTTGGCATGCTTTATTGCAAGCCTTCCCCCTTACCTTTTCAATCAGAGGTTGTTTTGACTACTCCTTGCCCCACTCCTTCAGTAGATTCTACAATTTATAGGCAGTTTGTTGTACCTAACTCACACTTGTCCTGATCTTTCCTTTGCGGTTGGCCTTGTATCTTGATTCTCCCATGATCCTCATGAGAGTCATTGGCAAGCTACCAAACGTATTTTGAAGTACATTCAGGGCACCAGTTCTTATGGCATTCACTACACATTAGCGGATCCTCACATTGTTGGCTACACTGACTCAGATTGGGCTAGTGATGTTAATGATCAGAAGTCTACTTCTGGCTTTGTTTTGTGTGTTGGCTCTGGTCCTATCACATGGTCTTGCAAGAAGCAGACTGCTCATGCATTATCATCTACAAAGGCTGAGTACCGAGTTGTTGTGCTCTCTAGTCAGGAGATTTTATGGCTTCGACAGTTGATGACTGAGTTTGGTTTTCCTCATGATAGTCCCACTATTCTTTGGTGTGACAATCAGAGTGCTATACACATTTCTTGCAACTCGGTGGAGCATCAGAGAACGAAGCACATTGAGCTTCATATGAATTTCATCAAATAGTTGATTCAGGATAGTTCTCTCATCTTGGAGTTTATTCCCACTTCCGAGCAGGTTGCTGACATCTTCACGAAGCCTTTTGCATCACCGCACTATCTTCAGTTATTCTCTATGCTTGGGGTGAAGGAAGTTGTCCTTGCGGGATCTTTATGAGGCCTTTCTTCCTTCATGTTTCTTTTAGCATTTTCTTCTATCTCTTTTTGGAGAGGAGTTTTTTCCCACTGGGTTTTCTCCTTTTCTTTGTTTCATAGATATTTCCTTGTACTTGGGTACCTGATCTGGCCTTGTTGTCGGGACCCATTGTTTTTGCTTTCAGTAGCTTCTTCTAGGTTTTAGCTTCTCCCTAAGTCTAGCTTAAGGCGGGTGTTAGAGTAATTGGTTATTTACTAGATTAATTAAATAATATTTGTTTAATTAATTAAAGTTCCCTCTTATCTCTTTTACACTTAAGCTAACATTAGGTGCATAATAATTAATTATTTTATTAATTATTAATGTGCAAGCCTAGGCTTTTCCTTTTTTAGGGTTTCTTTGACCTATATGTGGTTGAAACTTTTCTTTTGTATCATTATTCTTTTCACACATTTGTGAATACAGAGGTCCACATCTTTGAGCTTTTTTCATTGTTCTCTTTATTACTTCTCTTTTCTTCTCCTTGTAGCAAGTATTCTTTGCTTGCAGAGGTCATTGGGCTACTATGAAGTTTTATTTCCTCAACTACAAAATTTGGCCTTCTGATTATTGAAATTTGACTAAGTTTGAAATTTGTGAGATCTTCCAAAAATTAGAAGAGAGAGAGGGGAGAGAGGGAGGATGGGAGAGAGAGAGGGAGGATGGGAGAGAGAGATGGAGTGGAGAGATAGAGAGTAGATAGAAGGAGAGATTGAGAGAGAAAGATGATAGAACTTGTTGACTACTAAAATTTGACATCCTGATTATTGAAACTTGACATGCTGATTATTGAAATTTGACTAAGTCTGAAATTTTTAAGATCTTCTAGAAACTAGAATTTGCATTATAACTCTTAGAGATCTGAAACCACTCTCAAACATCCTGCCTATATATATGAAATATAACTTAAAGTATAAGAAAGTAAATATCCATATGTAAATGTCAACTTATACTTAAATGTTTATTTCATGTATATAGTTTATGTTATGCCTTTCATAACCACCCCATCTTTTGCCTTGGTCAAAATGGGTCCCCCTTTATGTTTTTATCTTTTGTTGATTTTCGAACAAAGTTTGGAGTCTTTTGTTTCCAACGCTTTTTTTTCTTTGGTTTAGTCTGTTAGAACCGGAACCGTAACCGAATCGGGTTCTGAAAATTCTTTCAAAACTCATTTCGATCCCTATCCCGACAGTCTTTCTTTTAACCTTTTGTCTTGTCTTTGTCGGAGCTAGAGCTGGAGTGGAAGTTATATCAGTATTTAGTTGAAGTTTCAAAATCAAAATGCATTCCGTCTCCACCTCCACTTTTTGAACTTTTGTTTTAGATTAATTTTTTATGTTAAAATTTATTATTTCGGTCTTTTTATTTTACTTTTGTGTTTGGTTTTATTTATGCTTTGTTGGCGGAACCGAACTCAAAACGGGAACGAAGTTGGGAAATTACTCAAGTTTCCAAATCCATTTTCATTCCGATTCCGCTCCCGTCATTTCTTGGTCGTTGACTTTTTATTGAAGTCACACTACAGTGATGTGCCAGTTCTTCTCCAGTTCCAGCTTCGCTTTACTGCATTTAATGCATTAATGACAGCTGCCATGCATAGGTAGAAACTCTGAGTTTTACCTTGATTAGGGATTAAACGAGTGGTTATTATTATTATTAAGAAATTGAAGAGCAAAGTAGAGTAGCAGCAAAGCTTTTATGAAGTGAATCGATTGAAAGAAGAGGAGACAGTTGCTTGCAGATTTCTTCAGAGGGTTTGCCTATTTTTTGCGTTTGAGGTAGGGTTCCTATTCTCATTTTTCTTTTATTTTAATTTCATGTTTTCTTCTTTCTGTTTGTTCATTTTTTGCTTTAGGCAGGTTCGTGTTTTTCTATGGGTTTGCATGGTTTTTTTTTCTTTCCTTGTTTGTCATTGTTCTTGACTTCAATTTTTGGTTTTTTTTTTGGTTTTCAATGAGTTAGGGCATGGTCGTTTTCATGTTTTGTCGTGATCGCGTCATGCTACATTAATTTTTAAATGCCTAGATTAATCGGGGTTTTACAGTAAGATAGATTAAATTCAGGTTTATAGTGAGTTAGGGTTGGTAGAATCTTATTTTTACTTAGGCCTTTTGTTGCGCATTCAATCTGGTTAAAATAGAGGGTTAAATCATGCCCTAGTTTTTATATTGGGTTTTTTGGATTAGGGTTTTATGCATTTTTGTATTCGCATTTTTGAATGTTAAATATGATGCCCTAAAAGTACAATCGCCCCCACGGTCATATGGGCATGGTCCTTTCCTATTATATTTGAGCCTCATTTTATTTTAATATGACCTTGGTCCTTAATTAGGAAGTTTTGCATTAAACCGTTAAAATCATTTGTGACGTCATGGTCAACCTAGGTGGAAGCGGGATCGGAATTGATTTAGATTTTGGGTGTATGTTATAATTAGTGTCAATTCCATTTTCCATCCCATCTCCAACTCTGCTTATAGTAAGGAGCTTTATTTCAAAATAGCAATAACCTTGGCAGAAGCGGAAGCGGAACCGAATCAGAATATGAAAATAGAAAATCTGAAAGAAACCAAATCAATTTCCATTCCGGTCCCGGTTCTGATAACCATTCCAGTTCCGACTCTGAGCCCGCTTCTTGTTAGTGAAATATCAATAACGGTTTTGGCTTCAAGCCAAACAGTATGTTAAAAGAGGATTGTTTAGGATGTTTTATGCCTGGTTCTGCCTCCGATGTATGTTTGAAAGGTATTATTTTAAGACATATTTTGAGATGTTTATTCAGATATTTAACTAGAGGTTTTGTTGTAGGAAAGCTAAAGGATGTCAGGAACATCAGGAGAAGCTATCCAAAGCAACCGGCCTATAGGAACATCAAAGGCAGCAGCTAAACCCAAGAAGATCAAGCCAGAACAGTTACTTCATACCTTGAGGTATAACCACAGGAATCATGTTATCACAATAAGCATAGTGGAATCGGATTGGTCAAACATTACCGACACAAATCTGGCCCAATATAATTTTGAGGAGTTGTATTCAGAAATGTTTGCTGAAGATACAACAGGGAGAACACAAAGAATTGTTGATTCTAGTTTCGCTCATCTCACCATGTTTCCTCTATCAATCCAATGCCCAGAGTTAATCTTGACAGTTCCAAGAGATTACAATCCGGCTACCTAACAATGCATGGATTCACAAGATAATGTAATCATTGATCTCACTCCTCAAATGTCTTAAAGTATATTTAGTGTCCCAAATCTAAAGAATTTGGTGCAGTTAATTGAGGCTGAGGCCTTAGAGAAATATAGAAAATATAAGGAATCCAACAAGTCTCACTTGAACAAAAAGTGGTTAAAAAAAGAGAAGAAGTTTCTAACCAAGCTGGTAGACCAACCAAAGAGGGCAGATTTTTATAAAGAAGTATCAGATTTAATAATGATGTTGTCTAGGGCCTTTGGGAAGAGAGATGTCTTTCATTTCAAGGAGTGGATGTTTCGCTTCACCCAGATAATCTTAAATGGCACCCATCAATTTGATTGGTCGGTGATTGTATCAAATGCCATTCATGATCAATTGACCAGTATTAGGGAGACTAAATTCTTTTTCATGACTTCTTACATTGTGTATGCAGCAGAAAGTGTAGGTATCTTCCTAGGTCTGAACAGAGTGGGGATAATGGGAGTGTTAGATGGACAGAAGAAGGTGTGGGAGCATTATAACCAGTTGTCCATATAGGTTGCTGAGACTCAATTCAGATGGGTTAATGATGCATTCATATATATGATCATTAACCAACTCAATGGAGATGTAGGGTACAGATTGAGCCAAGAGGCCATGGCATTTATCACTGAATGGGGATGTTGGTACATTCAATACCCTAGGTTTACATACTTCTGGCTAGCTAGCTTTGAAGGTCATCCACATTTGTTGCCAAGATGTTGCAATAATAGGATAGTTTTAATGGAATTTGTATATCAGGCTCTAGGGGTTAATGTCCAGTTTGGGTTGAAACATAAGATAGGATGTCATTAGTTCCCCATGAAGTTGGGTGAGTACAGTTGTTGGCATCTGGTAGGAGAAAAGGTGTTGTGCAGTGAGTTGATACAGTTAAAGCAAGGTTTATATATAGATCAGAAGCACTTTCACCTGAAGGGTAAAATGAATGGCTTGTTGCCTTCTGTGTTTGATAAGGATTTCAATTTATTAGAAGATTTTTGGATTGATCGACAGGATGAGTATGATTTGAGGAAGAATAATTATGAAAGATTACCTATCTCACTCATGGCAGAGCTTGGTATCAAAAATGGCATTCCTGACACATTGGTGGATGATGGAGTTGTATTGGATCCATCTTATGAAGCTTTAAACATTGGGACTAAGAGCCCGGATCCAATTGACTGGAATAGTGAGGAAACCATTGACATTAAGTAGATAGGGCGAGCAATCTTAGATAGAAGTGTTCAATGGTTGGTTCTAATAACCAAAGCTCCTCAAGGACCAACTCCTAAAAAGGGGAAAGGATATAAAAGGATTAAAAGAAAGACACCTCCCAAGGAGCCTTTGGAGTTCCTTCCTCCAGACATTGAAGAAATAGAGCTTGAAGCAACAGATGATGAACCGGAGACACAAGAAGGAGATGCCCAAATAGGATTGGTTGTTTCAACACCTACATTAGGTGAGTCTTCTACTCAAATCCCACTTGCAAAACAGCAAAGTGAGGAAGTACAAAATGGGACTCTTCATAGTATGGTTGAAACTATAAAGGGAAAAGAAGTGGAGATAGAAATTCATGATGTTGGAACAGATTCAGATGAGACTCTGTTAGATAAAGGAATACAAAAAAATATGCCTCTAGAGGAGGATACGGAACAGGTAATGACAAAGGAAGATCAATGGGTGTTGTTTGAAGAAGTCAAGAAGGCTGTTGATGAGCAAGTTTTAGCAATAGAGAAACAAAAGTTAATTGATGCCAAGACACAAGCTGATGTCATACTACAGCAGCAACAAATTGAAGCTAAGTCAAAAGTTGATGAAGTAGAGAGGCAGAAGAGGCAAAAGGATCATGAGCTCAAGGTAAAGGAGGAGAATGATAAGTTAGAATTGATACAAAATATTCATGACCTTGAAGAAGAGAAGGCAAGACACCAAAGGGAAAGAGAAGTTTCGGTAGCCAAGTTAAAGCTTGCTAAAGAAGCTCACAAAAAGGAAGAAGAAGCAGAACGATTGCAAAAGGAAAAAGAGGCCGAAGAGCTGGTCAAAAAGCAACAAGAAGAAGAAGAAAATGCAGAAAATATTAAAGCTTTAGAGACAGAAAGACTGGAGAAAGAAAGACTGGATAAGGAAAGACTGGAGAAAGAAAGATTAGAAGAAGAGAGATTGAAGAAGGAGGAAGAAGACAAGAGAATACAAGAGCAAAAAGATAAGGAGGAAGCTGAAAAGCTGGCACAAATGAGTGTGGAACAAGAGCAGCAACAGAAATAGAGGGTTGATTCTCAACCTCGGGTAAATGTGCAACCTCCCTTAGCTACTACCTCCTCTTCTTCAACCATGATGACTGTTACTCCAGGAGCTCCAACTTGGTTGAAATTAGACCTTCAAAAGAGGACACCGACACCTTCTCAACCTCTCAATTGGGAGGATACGATGAAGGAAATTGAAAAAGAAAGGCCTAAAAAGAAGGCCAAGATCCTACACTCTACTAGGCTGATTGACAACGGATAAATTATGGTTGAGTGTGCTATACCTATGATAGACAAGGAGGTAGGAGATATGAAACTAACAGATTATCAGTTAGGCACTGTGAATTTGGGGAGACCTACCAGAGATCAGCAAATAAATCTAATTGATGTGGTAGCATCTTCAACTAAGTCAAGGATGTTGAAGGATAAACAAAGGAAGGATGATCTTAAGGCTCAATTAGATCAATTTCACATTTTCCTTAAGAATGTTCTGCTCCAAGATCACAATAGATTGTTGCGATTGAGACCCTGGTTTTGCAGAGCAAGAAGGAAGTAGATGATTTGGAACACGTGAGGGGCAAGGCAGAAATGTTGGATCGGTGGGTAAGTAAATTGAATCAAGAAATAGATGGGGTAGTAGAAGATAATTTTGAGGTCTACAAAATGACAGAAGATCTAATAGAGGAAATTTAACACTATGTTAAAACTTTGGAAGCACAAGAGGAGGAGTACAAGGGATACAACCAGAATTTGAAAGAGGTCAATAAATTGCCTAAGACTACCCTCCTAAAACAGTCGATATTGGAAGAAGATAATAAGATTTGTTTGGAAAAGACTTCTTGTATACATCGATTTAGAACAAATTTCCTATTCAATCATAGAAATGAGGTTCAAGATTCTGTTAAGGAGCTAAATGAACAATTTGAGGATTTGGAGGCCATCATTGCTATTTTAGTAAATGTTGAGGTACTTGTAAAAGAAGGCTTACCTTTAGGCCAAATAAAGCATAAATGGGCTGAAAGATTTAAAGAGGTTATGCAGAGAGGAGATGTTGGTGAATATTTTTTAATAGATTGATTAACGGACATCAAAGAAGAAATAAGAGCAGCCAAGAGAGAGTTGACAAAGCTGAAGGATATGAGAGGGTTTACTATAGCGGAGTTGGAGAGAATTAAGTTTGAAGACAGCTGGGTGGATGGGCCTGAATTAGACACATTACAAGTCTTCTCCAGATATGACGAATACATGATGGAGCAAAAATTTTATGCATAAATCTCATGCATGCATGGCTTTCTTCTTCTTTGCATGTTGCATGCAACACTGGCAGTTTTTGAAGCGCATGACTTTCTTCTATTCTCTTCTCTTTTTCTTCCAGTTTAACTGAGTTTCCAAAGATAATTGTAATCCCTAAAAGGGTGGGTCGACTTAAAATAGAAGGGGACTTCCAAATTTTGTACATCTATAAATACCCATGTGGTATCATATTGTAAGGGTCAGCTGATAGAGAATAGAATTGGCCTACCTGATATTAGGAGATAGAATTTTTTAGTTGTTACAGTGATACATTGTTACTTGATTTTTACAGTTAAATAAAATTATAGGTTTACGCAATATGGTGTTAGAATTAAGTTGTTTTACTTGATAAGGTTGATGAGTTATAATCTATCTATATGCCAGTGATTGTGTTGAAGCATGATTGTTTCTTATGTGATGAAAGTCATTAGAAGAAGCCAGATTTAAGGATTATCTCGTTAGATTATCATTGAATTGAATTTATTGAAGTCTGTTGATCTATGATCTTGGCAATGAATGAATGTGTGTTCTTTTTGGAATCTTTGAAATAGTTGTGATATGCGAATTAAAATAATCACCTTAGATGCATACAATGGTATAGATTATTCTATGAATTGTATCATGCTTTGGTTTTCTTGATCTATTGGAAAACATTCATTGTTGAAGATATATGTTCGGATGCTAGATGATTTTGATTCATGTTTGTTGATTTACCCTCTGATCTATCTTTTTCTTTTATTTAAAACCCCTATTAAAGTAGCTCAATGAATAAGTCATTGCTTGTATTCTTTTTTACCAACACAGGCCCCTTGAACATTACAGTTGCATGGACTGATTGAGTGACACTAGACAGTTGAGAACCAGCTACCAGGACCTTGGGAGTTAGGCTACTATATGTTGTCTTTCTTTTTCAGGAGAAATAGAGTAGAGATATTCTATTTTAGCGTTGTTTGTGTCATTTTCACCATCAACAGATTTGGTGCTAGAAGGAGGGCCTGAAAGAGCAAGTTGGCTCGCATTGTGTCTTTCTCACCGGAGAAATACGAGAGGATTCTCAGATCCTCTACTAATCCTAAACCATTTGAAGAATTTCAAACCCCGGTCAGACCTAGACCCCATGCTCGTAGGATATTGATACCTACTTTTCCACCACCACTTACTCCACTTGGATTTCCACCAAATCCACCTACACCACCACTAGTTCCACCTACATCACCACCACCAAGCAGGCCTAAGTCTCCACCAATATAGTCTATATCACCACCTACTCAACCAATCCCACCCATGGCTTACTTTGCAAACAACCCTTGTCCATTAGGGACTATTCTAGAAGGGATCCATGACTTACCAAAGAACCCAGAAAATTTTTGTCCTAAGTACATACATGGTGAATCAAGAAGTAATGAGGAGCACATACAAGCATTTAAAGATGCTTGCCAATGAGCTCAAGTTTCTCATCAGGACGTGGTATGTAGATTGTTTCCTTAGTGTTTAGGAGATATGGCATATAACTGGTATTTAAATCTACCCTGGGGATCTATCCTAGGTTGGACAGATCTAGAAAATGCATTTATTAATCAATTTCGGGTTTATGTGGACCCTGCCATCTTGTATCACCATTTTTCCACAATAATAAAGGAGCATCATGAGCCACTACCTTTATTTAATACTAGATTCCAAAGTATGTATCGTAGGCTACAAGAGCCTGACTTAGTGGCCAAAAATATGGCTATTCAAGCATATTTAAGAGTTGTGGATCCTTTAATTGGCCTATTCTTGTAGAGAACTTATCAGCCTGGTGAGATTGACTCTTTTTCTAAAGTTTATCATCTGGCCATCAAATTGCAACAACAAATAAGTCTACAATCAGGAGGTTTGGGAGCAGGTCTTCCTCCCATGAATTATTAGATGCCTAA
Source organism: Sequoiadendron giganteum (assembly GCA_007115665.2). Taxonomy (NCBI): domain Eukaryota; kingdom Viridiplantae; phylum Streptophyta; class Pinopsida; order Cupressales; family Cupressaceae; genus Sequoiadendron; species Sequoiadendron giganteum. Next base: position 884,622,271 of record CM021100.1, on the reverse strand, counting down.
CCCACCATTGTACAACACTGCCCCAGGGATGTCCTACTCCCAATATGGACCGATGTCTGAGTTACAAGCTCCACTTACCATGCCTTTTTTCGGAAATGGCGTGAAGATTCTTCCCAACAACCTCAAAATCAACAACAATAAGCGGGAGGATCAACCCATGTTCATTCCCCAGCCATAGTGCAGAACGTGCAAAATGAACAAACTGTTCAACTGACTAGTGAGTTAGAAACTCTCAAGAAGACTCTATCTCAAATGTCTAATGACATGGCACAACTTAGGCAAAACCTTCCCCACAACCAAAATCAGAATTATCAGAACTAGAGAGGTTACAACAATCAAGGAAATCACTCCAATCAGAATGGGAACCAGAACACCAATCAAAACTTTTAGAATCAAAATTCCTCTAACCAAAATTACCAAAATCAGAACAGAGGATATAACCAGAGGTTCAATAACAACAACAACAACAACAACAATAGGCAGTGGAATACTAGACCTAACAATGGGGGAGTTCCCCATAACTATAAATTAGGAGAGGAGAGACCACATACTACTAATGTAGTTGACCTCAATTTCATGACTAATTGGTGCAGGCTACACGATACTACAGCACATTCTGAGGTTAATTCCCCTTAAATGGAGAAGATTGTAAAAATTGCACAAGTTGATGCCCATCCTCCAGTAAGAAATTCCAATCAAGATAATGGGCCAGTCAGTACTGCTATGACTTATGAGACTATTGAAGAGAAATACCAGTTTCCTATGCAAGGAGATAATGAGCCAGAGGAAGATGTGTATGATGCTCAAGCTTTTCAATTCAAAGGAGGTCACTTTCTGAGAAATCAGAATAAGGGCCCATTTACTACATCTGCACCCCCAAACATGATGGTCCCACCAAACCAAAATGCAGATAACAATCCACCACCACCAAAGGGACCTTCTGACCTTCAAAATAGAGGCAATCCGCCTCCTTTTCCTAAATATCAAGTTAGGAATGATTCAGAATTTGACTTCATTGTAGAATTGCAGAGACAGAAGACGTCCTTGTCATTCTTTGACATCATGAAGTGGTGTCCAGCTCAATGTGAGGTGGTATTGAAAGCCTTGGGGGAGGCAGATCGCTTAAAGGGAAAAGGTAAAGTGACTAGCAAAGGAGACAAATGACCTTTTCTTTTAAGTTTAAGTATCTTTGGAAAGAATTTGCAAAATTGTTTATTGGACTCTAGAGCATCAAGAAATGTTATGCCCTTTTCAATATGTATCCTCCAAGAACTCTCACATGAAGGAGATTGAGCAAAGGGGACTCTGCAGAGTCAGAGATGGTGACATGTTTACTCGCAAATAGAACACATCAAGAAGCAGTTGTGCATGCCAGTGAACGGATAGTCACGCAGACCATCACTAAGTTGTAAGACTTTCAAAGGGGTCCCTTGAGAACCCTTGAAAAGGAAGGAGGGTCCACTCAAGGGACATGCTATTTGCAAAGTGAAGTCTAGTCGGGTTGCTCCCAAGCTAGATGTAAGAATGTGAAGTAGGTCTAGTTGGGTTTCCCCCAAGCTAGACATCAAGATACAAAACCGGTCTAGTCGAGTTGCCCCTAAGCTAGACACTATAGAACCTGTTGGAAACTTTTGAAGGGGTCCCTTGGGAACCCGGTGAAAAGGAGGGGTCCACGCAAGGGACACACTGTTCAAAATCTAATGTCTTCCTTCTCAAATTGATTAATCATCAATGAATCCTTTCGAAAGATGTTCACTTCATCAAGGAATTCGAAAGGAAGGACATGCCACATGCCCCCATGTGAGGGGAAGATCAAGACTGTTTCTGCTTCAGAGGAAGGTTCCCAAGTCCTTTCTTTATGAACCCATGATGAAGGAAACATGTTTTGTTAGGGTTTCAAGTCAAGGATGCAATTCTAAAGAAGGAATGTGTGGAGGGTCCTGAGAAAAGTTTTGTTTGGCAACAAATGTGTTTTCTAAAGACCAAGTAATGTAGAAGTGTGTTTTCAAACATAAGAGGGACAACTCATGCAAAGAAGAGAGAAAGGTAAATAAAAAGAAAAGGAAAAGGGAATGCACACAAAGGGCATAGGGGGATCTAGTTTCTTGGGGTCAAATCTGCCTTTATTTATAAATAGTAGGTAACTGTGGTAAGAGGCGAAAGATCATCAATCCCCAACTAGATCAAGAAGAATGCACGGAAGACAAAGTAAAAATAAAAAATTGGGTCAACATGGAAGGAAGCCTAAATTCTCCTAATACTTTTCATCATCCCCAATCTATCAAAATTCAATCACAAACATGGAAGAATGATGATACATATAGAGGAAGATTTACAACACAAACATCATGCCTATATCCAAGCACCAACAAGGGTGACGAGGGTCATCCAAGCACATATAGTATGATCACGGGGGAACACATCATAACACACACACACACACATCTAATCTAAATATCAAGAAGAGGGTCTCCCCCTAAGACTGGTCAACCAAGAGGTCATCGGCTTCCCACTCTAGATAATCGTAGGAAGAAGGATGGCGGGCCTGAAATGATGTAATGTTAAGGGGAGGAGCTTTTGATCCTCTCGCAACAAGGGCCAAGGTAGAGGGACCTATGAGATCTTTGTCACTCAGCTCTTGTGGGTCTAAGTTCAATGAATTTGCGAAGATCACTGACAAGGTCGGAACTTCATGCACTGAGTTAAACATGCACTTAATGGGAGTACCATGTTTCATCTTGGTGGATGGAGGATTTTGCACCCGAGGTTCACCGCTAGGCTCACCGAGAGACTCAGGAATGGTGACAAACTCAGGAGAGGGCGAGGCTGGTTCTATCACTAGGACATAACAAGTCAATGTGAGGCCACCTTTTGGAGAAGGTGGACACCTCTTACACCCTTCATTGTTGGAGGGACCATGTTCTACTTTCTTCTTCGTTGGAGGAGGAAAACTCCCCACAAATGGAGCAAGACTGATAGAGGACAATAGATCCATAGTGGATACAACCGAAGTATTAACCATATCCATAGGCTTTAGGAGAGGTGAGGCATCTGAAATGGAATTCAATAGAGGCGGCTCCACAAAAGGGGCAATAAACACCTGCACCTTTCCAGGTGCAAGTGCGCTCACAGTAGAAGCCGGAAGAGCTTCAGAGCTAGTTTGGATAGCGGTAGAAGGAGGGAGAGATGAGGACACAACAAGAGGTGTGGTGGTTTCCTCCTCCTTCTATAAGGAAGCATTCTCAGCCAGGAGACCCTTTCGTCGATGCTTACACTCGCCTGCATGGTGGTTTCTATGGCTCTTCAAACCAGAAGTTAGCGATTGTGAAGGGACAAAAGGCTCCTACTCAGCCATGGGAGTGTTCTCCACAGTTGTTTCTAGTGGAAGGGAAAACTCTTGAATGGGAGCAGAAGGAGAAGGTTCAGAAATAGAAGGAGGAATTGACTTTGATTCCTTAGCGGTGGGCCTCTTTCCGCTCAGGGGAATGGGAAGAGGTTGTGGGGAAAATTCTCTACGCGGGCCTTTCTTTCTACCATATATATAGTACCAGGGTTCGAGAGACCCATTAGGGAGATCCAATACCTTGATCTTGGGTTTTCGCCAAGGAGGCATCATCAGACTCAATAGGTAGAAACCAAGCATACTCATCCAATAATCCTCCCAAGAAAGGGGAGTAGACAAGTTTTCCTGAGAGGGAACAAGCTTCTCTTTTCCCTTTCAGGAGGAGGAAGCGGTTGGCTACTCTACTACAGGAAGGGTCAACTTTGGTTGTCCCTTGCCTCCATTTTTATACTTCACATAGTTCTTGTAAATTAGGTTCGTTCTTTGCGGGAGCGGACCAACTGGAGTGGGCCAAAAGTGATCCAATGAGTATCCTCCATGAGATACCACAAGTTGATATCCAATATCATACACTACATGCACAACACCTTCATGGGAAAATTTAAGACATTTATGAATTACAAAGGCGATTCCATTCATGGAGGCTATCCAAGGTATACCTAGCTTCACTCTAAATAGGTTTGACTCAGGAATAAAATCGAAGACCATGTCCACATTCCTAGGCCCAACCAGGATGGACAATGTTATCGATCCATAAGGTTTAAGAGAAAGACCATATGATGGATTTTGTTTTTTTGTATTCCTCCCTTTGTAGGGAGTTTAAGAGTAGTATTTCCTCTGTGATGACATTCACTCTACTAGTGGGGTCAACTAAGACTCCTATCACAATGTTTCCATTGAGGTGAGCGAGAATATAAACCGAAGAAGGTTTGTCAATTATTGGTACATCTTGCGAGGTAAATGTTATGTCTGGTGAGTTGCAAGATGAGGAGAGGGAGTAATAGTAACCATTTCAACATACGCCTCTAGATGAGAAACAGAATCAGAGGGATCGATAATCATGTTAGCAGAATGTGACGGGTATGGATCCATGTATATCTACAATTCACTATTAGCTTTCGCCACCGATTTGTTCATGTTTTGTTTGTTCCCATCAATACAGATAGTGTCATCCTCGATGCGATCCTATATATCATCACGCAGGCGCATGCAACATTCGGTATCATGTTCGTTAACTTGATGTATTGACAATATGTATTTTCCTCATACCAGTTAGGATATGGTTCCCTACCTGGTTTAGGGGTTGGCAAGTTAACGATCTTATCCTTTAACAACTTCTATAAGGTGGAAGAATAGGATTTTGATAGCTTTGTAAACTTTTGGTTGCGTCTAAGGCCATTGTTATCCACAATGGCTACTAAATTCTCAACGGCTTTACCTTTTCTAGAGATTGATATGATAGACTTCCCTTCATGACAGGAGCACGAGGAGGAACCCCCAAACTGAACCACCATCTGTTGGTACTCCCGCAATGTTGGACATAGATGCACAAAAGAAGGGAATTTCATAAGGGTGAACATCTCTTTCCAGGGCCTTTGTAAGTTCCCTATGAACACCTTTTGTACATCGGAGTCAAGTAACGGGTACAATATTTGTGAAAAGAGTGTTTGATATCGCACTATAAAGTCGGTAATATTCTCATTATCCTATTTTTTACATCGAACAAGGTTAGAGAAGGTCATCTTCGGCTCGATGTTGGCTTGGAACTGTCATAGGAACTGGTTCACAAGCTGATTGAATGTTAAGATGGAATTGTTGTTAGGCAAGGAACAATGCCACTCGAGTGTTGTATCCTTTGCAAGAAAGGAGTGTTTAGAATTGCAATCGACAACGGGTTGTGTCGAAAGAAGGGTTAGAAAATAGGCTGAGCCAAGACCTGGGAAAGGTTCACCAGTTGGTTCTACATCTTTCACATATTCTGAAGAAGGGTATTCAGAAGAGGATCATTATAAGACATAGGACCACTGGAACCACCACCAAATCCACTGTCTAAACCACTTATGTGACTACCGTCAAAGCCACCACCGATGCCATCTCCACCAGTGTGACCTCCGTCGGAGCCACCGCCAGAATCGCCTTGGCCAATACCACCTCCACTTCTGAAGTTTCCACCAATCATCCCACCAAATCCTCCACCACCAAAGGCGGCAAAAGGGGTGAAGTGGAAACATAAAAGAATTTTGTTTACTTTGATAGTTTCATATTTTTTGGAAGCAGCAAGCACACTGACTTAATGGACCATGTCAGCCATGTATATGGATGTAGGAGGCATCGACATTTCTAGTTGTCTCTCATGTTCCTCAAAAAGGCCACCTCATACCATGTGACTACGGTTCGAAGGGGCACATGATTTGGCTAAAACAGTGAGACTAGCCAAGAGTTCTACACCTATTCGGTCTTTTCCTACCATATATCTTATTTCACTAATCACTTTAGCAGCCCTAGCCAACTTCGGGTTTCCTTCCAGGTGATTTTCCAATGCACTTAACCCTTTACTAACACTAATGATGTATTTGAAAGGGATATGGACGGCCTCATGCTCATCTACAGACAAGGAGGTTGATGATGTAGGAGAGGTAGGGATGCAATCAATTTCGTCAAAGAACCTAGATTCGCCTGATGATACGTGCTCCTGCATAGACAAACCAACCGCAAAGCCAGAGAAAATGCCAGTAGTGTAACTAGAAGAGACCTTCATCTTCTCCATCGAAAGGTGTCGCAGACTTATCTTGACTATATGCCTAGAGGTTGTAAACTAGGTTGTTATGCTCATAAAACTTCACAACGTACAGGGGTACAACGAGCAAAGGGTACAAGGGAAAAGCTCAAAACACCAACAAATGAGTAGACGTTGGTTCACGTCGGGTTCACCAGAAATGTAAGAGAGGGGGACCAACCACTGCAAGGCCCCAAGTCATGAAAGGTCGAGAGTAGTATGGCTACCCTAACTTACCTTAGTTAAAAGGAATTTTAGGATAGGTGGGATGAAAGTGATGAGAACTATGGGTCCTTCCATCACTCTGCAAACCCGAGATTCGGAGGGAGACTAGGTGAGCCAATCTTTTAGGTTAACTTTGTGTCTCAGGTAGCTCTTTGTCAGAGGACAGAAGTGCAGTTCCAGGATGACAGTGCGACGTGCTGGCATTTCACAGGTGTGCTAGAGTTCGTATGACTAGAAAACCAGAGAGACGAGGTTTTAGCCCTAAGAAAGGACTATTAGCCTAGTTTAGAAGTTTCTAGAATGAAAAAATAATATTAAGAAGAGTGAAACATAAAGACGAATGTGATAAAGGAAATGGATTACTGCAAGGGTGACGAAGACGATTTCTCACAACAACCTTCTTGCCAGCTTGCTCCAAGATATCTCCACTTGCACACAGAAAAGTGGGAAAATGTTGTTGGGTTGTATAGGGTTCTGCCTCAGTCAGACCCCCATTTTGGTGTTTCCACCTTCGCAGACAGCTAGGTTTGCAACAATAGGGAAAATATGATAAAGAAGAGAATACAAGCTACATAAACAAAAGACACTACAAAACAATACGTGCTTACTCAACCAAAATGATAGAGAAGATAAGAGGAGCTTACCACCTCCATTCAAAGCACTCAAGGCTAGTGGAGGAGAAGATGAGAGGAACTCAAGCCTCTATTGCAATGGTGTTTGTCCTGCACTCGCACCATCAGATTGATGGAGTGATAGATTCTTGCTATGAAGTGTTGCTACAAAGCTTGTGGATGCTTGAAAGAGTGGAGAAAGTGTGAAGAGATGAACTCAAGATCTTTCCCAAAACTTCTTTTAGAATGGATGATAGAGTGAGGAATATGAAGGAAGAGGATGAAAAATGACCATATTCGGGTTAGCCAGCCGAAGAGAGGCGTTACACTTCGACTTCCAATAGGAAGTGTAACATTTTTGCATACTCAAGTCGCACGAATCTGCCAAGGACGTAAGCACGTGCACAGCGCAGACGTTTGTACATCATGTGGGCGTCCCCGATAGAAACGCCTCCACTGACACACAAATAGGGCGTCAAGTATGATGGGAGCAACGGGCTTATGTGGAATTAAGCCTCTGCCTTAGGTTTTCTAAAGTGTAAGGGGGTAAAGGGGAATTTGTGTTAGGGGTGCAAATTCACGCCTATACACTAATTATTTAAGCCTTGATGGATTCCACCTAAAGGGTTTTAATTGAAGAGAGCTAGATAAGTCCCCCTTCGATCAAACCCCTTGGATAGAACCCCTCTAGGCTTAAATCATACCCACAATGGAGTCTCCTTTGCACCTATCAAAATAATAGAAAAAACAAAACACTTTTTATTTACCTTTTAAGGGATTACATAAAGTCATTTAGAAATTATGTTTTATAAGCATGTATCTTTTACTATAAGCTTTCCAAAAAGCATAATTTTAAATATTTTTAATTTTATTATTATATTTATATTTATTTCTTGTGAATGTTGTTTTTCACTAAACATCAAGGTATTTGTTCACACATATGGAAAAATTAAAAAATAGAGAAAAAAATATAAAAAATATGTGTGCACTAGGTATTGATGTTCTTGTTTCATAAATAAATAAATCAATATATACAAAAGTTATGTGCGGCGACATACACCTATGTCGAAATTATAATTACTTTGACTTCAAAAATTAATTTAAAAAGCTATGCAACAAAAAATTATGAAAAAATATCCGTGCACTAGATATTGATGTTAAAAATCTATATTTTAAAAATTATAATTTTATCATTTCAATAAAAAAATTGTGTGATGCCATAAATGTCACTTTTTAAAAATGTTGTTTACTATAAAAATAAGTTATTGAAAGTTATGTAAAAAAAATCACAATTTATTTTTTAAATTTGTTATATATATATATATATATAGACAAATCATCACAAATCACTAGTTCACACCATCTTCAAATTATTAATAGTTCAGTTGCTAGACGTTTCATAAAGTGATTTTGTAAGAAAATGTTAATATTAATGTCCTACTTTGGCCAAAAAGTGGGACACGGTATTGTCGGTGGACCCTTGGGGAAGGGTGGTGATGGTAAAAGAAATGAAGGTACATACTTGTATGGGTATATTTTCTAAAGATGTTATGGTCAAGGGAGCCATCTAAATTTTACTAAGTGATACATCAAGGAAAGGGAGTTGGCCATTTGATTCCAACTCTTTGGTGAAAGAAATGTATTTGTATATGTTGTTAAGGTGGTCATTAAACTTTTCTAAGTTCTCTCAACTGTGTGTCCAATTGATGTTAGTATCATTCACATAGTGTCTCCACCATTTGGGCTTTTAGGGGGAAAAGTAGAGGGAAACCTCTTCAAAATTCTCAATGTAGAAGTTGGCAACAATAAGGGAAAATAAGGAACCCATAGTAACTCTATCTATTTTCTCTTAGATCACCCCTTAGAAAGATAAAAATATCATTCTAAGGAAAATATCAACTAAGGAAGTAATTTCAACCATAATTTTCTTCTTATCTTAATGATGGATCATGTAGCATGTTCTAAAATATCAATGTAAAAATATCTTAACAAAATTTTATCTTGAAAACTTAAAACACTCTAATGGACTATCAATAAGGAGAACACTTACAACAACATCAAAATCTAATCCTTGCTTTTGACCCTCATACCACAATTACCTATACCCATAAGGATTTAGCTTTGGTTCTTATAGACAAAATTTCATAAAAATAAATGGTTGAAATAATTGAGATTAAAAAATTATCCTTGCTTGAGCCCAAAGATACTAGATTAACAAAACATATGTGGGTCCTTCATTTCAAGGGACATAAATGTTGTATTAGCATGTGATAAGTTGTATTTGCATTAAAGATGAGTATTTCTATGTACTAGCAATGTGAATCAGTATGAAGCCATTCCTTAGGGATCATTATTCCTAAACACATGAAAGTCCAAAAACTTATAGTTTTGGGGGACTGACAACTTCAACAATTCTTGGAGGTCTATCAAATCGTATTCGAGCATCCTTAGTCTTGCAACGGTATTATCTTAAATATCATTACTTGCATTTTTAGTATACACTCTTCAATAGGTTCAATTCAACCCCTTATTAAATCACACCTTTTTTAGACTCTTGTAAGTTTTCAATAAAGGCACAATTGATTTTTTAGTGGAAGTAGTTTCACCCATGAATCTCTACTTCCATTTATGCTCCCAAAGCCAAAGTAAAATATTGAGAGCTATTAAAAGGTATTTTCAATAAAAATCCTACTAGCCATTGATCCCTAGATCTAGTTGTACAAGTATGCTCTTCCAAACAAGGTCAACATCCATCCAAGTTCCCCCACCCATTCACCTTCTAAAGTATGGACTACTCACAAGCAACCACTTTTGACACCATTCTTTCACGCCTCAAAGTATCAATGCTCACATGTGCTCATTCAAAATATTTGAGTACAAAATCCACCATTCATTCATTGTTTGGATTCTCCATTCTCCAAGCACACACTAAGTGAATCTTTGACTATGATTGTAATTGATTTTCAACACCTTTAGACTTTCATGATCTCTCACCAACAACCTCATTAATCCTATCCAGATAATTGTCAAAATCACACAAGATATGTTAGAGATCACAATTGTGCTTGTCTACTCGTGTGCTCCATGCTAAACTTAATTATCCACAATTGATTAATGAGTCAATATTTTCTCATCTTAAACATATGCCCCTATTCCACTCTTCTATATTCTAATTCAATTATACAACCCTAATTTATCCATAAATAAAATGAAAAATAAATCAATCACATTATAACTCTACTACAAAGAGGTACACTTTCAACGAAGAATGTAAGTGTTTGAGAGGGGAAACAAAAAAAACCATACACATTTTATGTTTCCATATGAAATTGTTGCCTTTGGCAAGGGGCACTTACACAACCACCAATCCTAAAAAGCGATAATTTTACAACCACCAATGTGATTACAAAACTATCAATTTGCTGTGACAGTCTCGTCCCACTTCAAGAAACATCTTGTGGTGGCAATTGGTGAGGCATATATCAACGAAGTGTACATTCCCAGAGAAAATTAGCGAGGCAGACATTGGTGGGGCTTTCCCTCTCACCCTCCTTATCATGAACAAGGACAAGGAAGGCTTGATGACAGAAAGCTTGAAGGATTTTCATGGGTCTCTAACAGATAACAGGAAGGAATTGGGGAGCAAATAAGAGATGTAGTTTGTGCCACTCTTTTTCTTTTTCAGAATGAAGCAATCTGTGGCCAAAAAGAGGAAATTCCAAGGGGGAAAGGCAAAGGTAAGGAGTTGGAAGGGGAAATAGAGTTAGGTAGCCCCAGTGACAGCAACAAATAGCTTCAACACCTGATTTCACCCATTTGTGCAACTAATCTGTAATCAATTTTTGTACTCTGAGTTCTGTCTTTGGGACAACTGTTTATCAAACAGACCACTAGACCTCACTCTTGCTAGTCTTCTCTCAGTGTTTAAGTTCTCTCAGGTAAATTCTTGTATCTTCCATTCATGTGTTGGTTTGTTCTTGTTCCTACATGTTTAATTAATTATTTGAATGGTATTATACTTCAATTCCTCTTATTAGATCTTTAGGAAAAAGTAATTTCAAGTTGATGCCCACAACAAGATCAAGAGATGTGGAACAATGAATGCTCAAAAGTTTAACTTAATTTCTAAGTGTTTTAAATTATAAAAGAATCTATTAAATTTCTTTTAGTCTTTTCTTTTTCCAGATATTGGAGGATTATATTGCTTTTATATTGCTTTATTAGCTTACTTTAAGTTTAACTTGTTTTATCAGGTGTTTCTTTTATTTTTTTAAATTGCAATTTTATTACATTTTATAAAAATGAAGTTCTTAAATTAAATAAATAATCTTTCTTTGTAGTAGGATTTGTATTCTTTCTTTATGATCATTATAAATTAGTTTACAATTAAAATAGATTAATTTTTAGTATTATTTTTTAAATTTTAAATTATAGAAGTTTTGTTTAAAGATCTTGTTTTAATTTTTTGAGTTTTTTAAATATTGTAATCTAAAGTTTAGAAGAATATTCTACTAGAACAATGTGCTTTCATAAAGATTTAGATTGTTCAACATGGTATCAAATTAGTGTTGAGAATTTACTATGTCATATTGATACTAGGAACATGTTTGATTGAAGTTTCTTTATAGAAGTTAATTATCTAAAAAAATTATTGCTTGACTTGTTATTTTCAAATAGCAAACATTGTCAAGACCACAACTTTTCATTTGATTATTGTGACTCTCTACTCATCATTGAAGAGCTAACAAAAAAAACTACAAGTTTAGAATCCAAAAGGGCATGTGAAAAAATTTAAGGCCTAAAAGCATTAGGAAAGGGTCATTTTTTATTTAAATTATGTCTATCAATCTTGATCAATAATGATGTCAATCACAAACTCCAAACCTTAGAAAATTCATTCATCTAATTCTAATAAGTCATAAGGTATATCTAACTATGCAGATAGAGCTTTTGGCATACAAATGTTACTTATGGATAAATATATTTTTCAAGTGGTTTAGCAATTAAAATCCAAAGCCCTGCACCATTGCAAATGTCCTTCCATGGGAATATAAGGGCTCACATCTCACCTTGTGGTGAATGCCAAAGGTGTGACTACTACAAAATGGTTGTTGGATAAACTTAAAAGTGCATATAAGTTAGCTAGTATAGCTAGGAAGATGTTATTAAGATCAAATTTGAATTTGATTAGAATGGTGGATGGTAAGAGAATATATTCTTGTGTTGATTGGATTAGAGGCATTAGAAATCACTTGCATCAAGAAGATGATCATTTTTTTTGATAATGAGATTGCTCCCATAAATTTGAATGGTATATCAAAATCCTATTAAGTATTTGTTACAAGAATCATGGTTAGGTCATCTTAACTAACATTTACAAATCTTTATGAGATATTTATTTTAGAGGAGATGAGAAGGAAGTTTATCAATCAAATGGATGTTAAGGAATTGGTCAATTCTCTAAAAAACAAAGGTGGATTCAAGATGGAAAAACATGGTTGTAAACCTATTAATCAACAACAATTTTAAAAAGGTGAGACTTCAAAACCATTAGAAAATCCCAAGTAGAATAATTATGTTTGCTACAAAAATCATGACCACCAACATTGACTAAAGTGTCTAGTGAGAAAAGTTGAGTAGAAACAACAAGGTAACACCAAAATAGGATTCAAACATGCATTAATTTTGGTCATTGTTCCTCGATATCTATGGAAGCATCAAATGCTTGTAGAAAAGATGTCTAGAATATAGTTAGACGCTAGCAAGCATATGCCTTCTATTGATTCTTTGTTGAAGGAGCTTGATGAGACTTGCCTAACAAGTCTATGTACTTGGATGATGACAAATAACATCAAATTAAAGCAATTTCCAATGTCATATTCATATTTGTGAAAGAGGAATATTGTGTACATCAAGAATGGACTCTACACTCCTAGACTTACCAAGAATCCACTTTATATTTATGCTAGTACCAACAAATAGATAGTTGTGGAGTTTAATTACAGATATTGAATTATTACTATCCTTTCAATGGTGTACCAAGAATAATTTGTAGAGGAATTTGAGTTGGTGAACTATACAAACTTGAGGCTAGCTTTGAAACTATTAAGCCTTAGTTGTTGAAAATGGAGCTTAGACTACCTAATGACATCGAAGGTTTTCTCACTTCAACCTAGACAATTTGAAGAGAGTGCAATCTATAGTTATAGGTATGTCAAAGATCACAATTTTTGAGACACAAATATGTGATGTGTGATATGTGTCAGCATTCTATAGATCCTTATCCTTATAGTGAAAATACCATAAGAGATATATTCCTAGTCTCATTTATTCAAATATTTGTGACCCTACTACACTCCATAGATCACCAAATTTATTTATTTCATTATATTTGTTTATTATGGTTCTTAAAAATGTTAGATTTATTTTCTTCCAAAGAAATCAAATATAAGTTTGATGAACCAAAGTTTCTAGTTGAAAATGAGTTAGGAAAAAGAATTAAAATTTTATTGACTAAAACTGGAATCGAATAGTTGTTTAATCAATTTATCAACTTTTCTAGCAGACTTGGCATTAAAAGGGACCATATTGTTCCATATACTCCTCAACAAAATAGATTGGTTAAAAGAAAAATAAGAGTGTTATTGATATATATAGATATATATCAAAGAAATTTGACCTCCCAAAGTACATATGGGATCAAGCATGTAATATTGATGCTTAGACTTTTAACAAGAGTCCTTGAAAAGAAAAGGAAAATACTTTATAAAAGTATTTATAGGTATTATACAATCAATAGATCATTTTAGAGTCTTCAAATATCTTGTTTATGCTAATGTACCTACAAATAAAATAAAATAAATTAGATGCCACAAGTATGAGAGATTTGATGAATGGCTACGATGATAAGGCCGAGGCTTACAAAATTTAATTTCCTCTAGTAAGAAAGACCATACTTTGTAAAGTTGTCTTGTTTGAAGAGGTTCGATTTGAATAAGATCCTACTCTTCTACATCAAACAAAAAATATGACAAAGTAAATGATATAATTTCACCTATTTTTAACCATATCTTCATATCAAGGCAATGCTTCTTCTCATCATTTTGCACATGAACCCATTTTTACCCAAATGGGTTGATAAACAAATTCAAGAATCAAGAGTTCCTAAACCTAATTTAAAGACTATTGTTCATCCTTACCAATAAGATAGATCTACTAAAGGTATTCATCCTCAAAGGTATGTTGAAAATTATGTTATTTGATTAATATTTGATTGATTCCACTACAAATTCTTTCTTTCAGACATGGAAGATTAAAAATTAGATGGTTATTATGCAAGATGAATACGATAGCATGATAAAAAAAAATTAAATCATGAAAATTAACTACACTTTTAAAGTACAATAAAGTTATTGATAAAAGGCAATTGTGTAGAATTAAATATAAACAAGTATAGATATCTTAAATGCACCTATCTAAAAGACATTGAGAGATATTAGTTTTGAAATGCCTATATTAAATTTATGATATAAGTTAGTATGCATCTCCAAAATGATACCTCTAGATTTTTTTCAATAGATGTATTTAACAAATTATTTTATTTTTTATATGAATATTAAATGTTAATATATATTTAAACTGCTACAAATACGCAATAGGTAAAAAAATAGATGAAAAAATAAAGCTATTTTATTTACTTCAAATTTTTTTTTTAAGAAGTATTTTACTTAGTACACATATATGGACATGAGAATTTTAATTTTTATTGAAGTTATTTTATTTTATTTACATCGTTCACTTTATTTTTTATTTTAAAAATTGTTTTTGGCAATACTTGTTTTATTTTTGCATGTGAATTTTACTTTTTGAAAAAGCCACCATTCATTATTTTGTTAATCTTTTAGTTCTTATTTTACTCTGAAATGTGCAATAAATCTTAAAAACTTATATATTACATTTTAATAATTTTGTTTGTATGTATTGATATATATTTTAAAATTTTAACATCTTTATATTTAAAAAATAAATGTCAACTCCAAATAATTTATTTCATTGTTCTTTCATAGTCATGACATCAAATATTTTTCATATTGCTACCACTATAGTTCAACATAATTAGATGGATCCTTTTGATATTTTTTATTATTCAAAGCTTGACCAAAAAGGAAGGTATTGTCTATGAAAAAATATTTGCACATCTAGCCATGTATACTACTATTTGTGATATTATTGCATTAGTTACAACCTCAAAGTGGCCTCTTTATCAAATGTATGTGAAGACAAGATTCATGAATGGGTAACTGGAAGAAGTGAAAATTACACAACAATAGTGTTCTAAATTAAATAAAAAGATAATCTTTTTACAATTAAAAATTTAAACATTAGTAATAATTAGTTTGTTGCTAAACATTGTTTTAAAATAGTTATAGATTCTAACCTTTATATTTAAAAATCAAAATTGGCATGTTCTAATTGTTATGTGTATTGATGACTTATATTTGTAAGAAATGATGAGATTTGATTTCTTGGTTAAAGTTTGAATTTGCTAAAGGGTTTCCATGACAAATTTGAGTAAGCTTCATTAATATTTGGGATCAAAGAAGAGACATTCGGTTGGAAAATTAGTAGTTTCACAAGTTAAGTATGCTTTTTGATTTTAAAGAGATTCAAAATTGAAGATCAAGTATTTGTTCATATCTAATCCTATTTATCTTTTTCTCAAAATTAAGAGAAAAAGATAGCAATAAGGAAGTTGATTCTACCTTATTCAAAAAAAAAAAAAGAGGCCTTCTTTACTTATGCCATATTTGGTAGGATCTTACGTTTTTGGTGAATACATGAAAATTTTGCAAAAACCTAAAGATGTTCATTAGTAAGCAAGAAAACGAATTTGTGAATATATTTGTCGCACATTTTACAATAATTATCTTACTCTAAAAATTTTAATCCATATTTGGTTGGATTTGTTGATTCAAATTGGCCATCCGCTACTAGTTTATTATTTTCTCTTAATTCTAATATTATTTCATAGAGTAATAAAAGACAAAATTATTTGCCTTATCATCTAGAAAGATTGAATATGTTGGCGTTGTGAAGCTATTTGGTTGAAGAAAGTATTATATGGATTGCAAATCATGAAGGATTCTCATATTCTATCATTATATATAACAATTCATCTTGTATTAAACTTGTTGCTAATCCAATTTTTCATGATAAACTAAAGTATATAGAAACTAAATATCACTCTCAGAGATTGTCAATAATAAATAAAATGGGTTGATATATTGTCACATTGATGATAATATTCTTAATATTTTAACCAAGGCTTTTTTCAAATCAAAACATGAATATTTAAGATAAGGACTTAGTTTTGAAAATCTTGCTATACAACTCAAGAAAAAATCTCATTCAAAATTTAGATTCAGGAGTGCTAAACAATGAATTTGATTTGTTCTATTCATAAAGTCAATGTAATCTCAAAGTAATTTAAATTATAAAAGTCAATAAAATAGATTGCAATACATGAGAGTTTTTGAATAAAAGATAAAAGCAATCTTCACTTGCTAAAACATTTTTTAATAGTTTTCTTCATTGTTATTGCAAATTAGTTCAGATTTTATCAAAATTAAATATATATTTTTAAGGCAATTCTTTTAGTTTTAGAGTGTATAGGTTTTGTTTAAATATCTTGTTTTGATTTTGATTCTATTAAATATTTAATCTAAAAACTAAAATTATTTGCAAGAACGATCTACTTTCATAAAGCTTAAGATTGCTCAACAAGAAGCGAAGAGTAGTTGTCTATTCAACAAGATATTGAATCTTGTAGTTGGAATAAAAAATGGAAAATCATAGCAATAATGTAAAACCTCTTGAAGAAGAACAATAGTTCCTAAAGTTAGAAATGGTGTAGCAAGCATATCCAAGGAAATGGAGACATTAAAGAGCATCATGGAGACTACATGGAGATTTTATACTCATTGTAAGGCACCATGAGAAAGGGGAGAGCCCACTTTGAAGAACAACAACAATATCATGTAAAAACAAGTATAAAAAAGACAAATTCCTTCAATATTGAAGCAAAAATTAAAATCCCACGGTTTGAACAAGAAGTATATGTGTGAAAGACTAATCATTGGTGTAGAGGAGGAGATTCACTACTCTCGAGTCTTTAGGATAGAGAAAATTCTACAGGGAGAGAATTATTCTCAAGTACTTTAAAGGCTAAGCTCAAGTGCTAAAGATGAGTGAAAGAGAGAGTTTTGTAATATTTTATGTTTTATGACAGTTTTTGGGAAAAGGACTTCAGAAGTTGAAAGAGTAGGCCTCAAAGGTTTCAAAGATAAATTATCTAGCTCTTAGCCAAAGCATGATAGTGCGGAACACAAACATCCCCGCAACATGCTATGGTCTCGTATGGACCAAAAATAGAGAAAGTATACTAAAACACACAAGGCCTACTAACAACTCAGGAACTAAAATTTGACAATTCACTAAGCTAACTAAATATTGACAATAAAGGAAAGCACAACAAGAAGAATACTAAATATGCAAGTAAATAAACTATAGAAATAAAATGACAAGAGGTGAAAGAGAGAGACAAACCCATGGGTGGTCCAGCACTACGTAGCCTCCCACAAAGCTCCATATGAACAACCTGAACACACGAAAAAAATGAAAATGATTGGGGCTAGTTTAGAGCTTGCCTTAGTCAAACCCCTATTTTGGTGTTTCCACCTCCACAGCCAACCAAAGAGACAAAGAGATAAAGAAATATATGATAGACAATATAGAATGACAAGAGCAAGAAAGAATACATGTTAGATATCAATATTCTACTTAAACAAATACGATAATCCCAATAAAAGAGTGTTTACCCTCCATTCAACGAGCTTGAGAAGCTGAAAGAGAGTGCAACATGAGAGAGTTGAGATGAAGACATGAGATCCATGAGCATGCAAGAAGCTTGAGGAAAATTATGTAGAAGATCTTGAGAGAACAAGAATACAAGAAGAAGAATGAGAGAATGAGTTGCAAGAATGAACGATAGAATTGCAAGAATGAGAGAATGAATGAACTAGAGGGAAGAATGAGATTTTTAATGGAGAAATACATGCAATAGGTTTGTTTTCGGGTCGTATGTGATCACAGAAGCGTTACACTTCACAGGCAGGCAAAATTGTAATGTCCCAATAGCCATAGAATTAGGAATCTTGTTAGGAAATTCACACAACGTAGATGTTTACGCATCATGAAAGTGTCCCCGATAAAAATTTCTTCAATGACTGAAAGCAATGGGGTCAAGGATGAAAATGAAGGTGAGAAAAGGGGGAATTAGCATTATTGTCTTTATTAGGCTAGAGTGGAGGTTATGTAATGTGAAATTGCATTGGGGTGCAATTTTATGATATTACATTTTTTCCTCACTTTAGCGAGCATATGTATCTTAAACATGTATGAGATAAAGTAGAAAGAGGTTGAAGAGAATATACCTAGGATGAAGAAAAATTAGGTCTTCAATCTAGTATATGCGATGCAGAGAAGTTGAGCCTAGACACGAAGAGGACAAGGGTTTTCAATCTTGTAAAGCTAATTGTAATCTCACCACAAACATGTTAGGAAGAGAGCAAAAAATAGACATGACATGACATAATTTGATCAGATAAAAGACTACGCTAATAGGTATGGCTAGAGACCATACGACAAGCAAATAGTTTTGTGGCTATTGCAAACTATGTTGCAAGATAGTCACAAAAAATACAAGACAAGTCTAGTCAGTCTGCCCCCAAGCTAGATGACAAGACATAAGACATCAAGACATAAAGACATATTTTGAAATCTTTGGGAAATGTTTTGAAAATTAAGTAGATATGATAGCCCTCCCTTAGAATGATGTGTTCTATGCAGAGGAGAACATGTTATTCTAAGGAGAAGAGAAAGATAAATGGATGTAGTGGCATGAAATACATAGCGAGATGTATTCATGGAATGTTGTCACACAAGGGATAATAGATAGAATCCACAACATCATGACAGGGAAAAGTAGAGATGAATTCAAGATCATATGAGGATCTGATTATTCGAGGTTAGAACTACTCATAGACATATATAAATAAATATAGCATAATATGGATGAACTATCATCACCCTTAAATAGATCGGAAGGGGAAGAAGAGCATAGGAAGACAAAATAAAATAAAAATCAGGTCAACATGGAAGAGGCCTAAACTCCCCAATGCTTTGCATCAGTTTTGATGTGAAAAAGAAAAGTGTAAAACATTTAGAAGGATGATACAAATAGAAGAAGTGTACAAAAAAAATTCTCTTGTATCCAAGCACCTACAAGGGTAGCAAAGGTCCTCTAGGAAAGATCAAATAAATATACAAGCATGATGAAAAACAAACAAACATACAAAACTAATCTAAAGATTAAGAAGAGGTGTTGCTCTAGTCTATCACCTCAAACAAGTTATCCTTCTCCCAGTCTATATCATCATAAGGGATGGAATACTAGCCTATAGGGGGATAGCTAGAGCAGTACTAGCCGACTTTCCTATGCCAAGAGCTAAGGAAGAAGCCCCCTCAAAGTCTTCCTCATCACGATTATGCTAGACTAGTGTCATTGATCTAGAAAAGATCGATGACAAAGTTGGAATTTCCTCCAACGAGTTGAATATGCACTTCTCAAGAGTGACATGATGTAGCTAGATGAGAGAAGGACAAGAATATTGAGTCCCTATCAACCTCAAGAAGAGGGGCAGTGACTAACTCCAAGGAAGGTGGTGTTGTCTCTATCATGAGGGCAACACAAGCCAAGATGGAACAAGACTCAAAAGATGAAGAATATTTTTTCCAACCATCGCTCAAAGTGAGGTTGCTCTCCATCTTCCGCTTCAATGGAGGATGTGGGATCCTCGTAGTAGAAGTGAAAGAGGGAGAAGGAGATGAAGCCACAAAGGACACAACCTTGGTAAAATTCATGTCAATGGGTTGCAAGAAAGGAAGAAGAGTTGGAAGAGAGATGATAAGAGGCAACTCCATAGAAGGAGCGGTTAACACTTGCACCCTTTTAGGGTGAGGTTCATCAAGATCAACTGATGAAGTCATAAGTAGTATGGAGGTGATGGGAATTGAAGAAGAAAGAGAAGCATAGACAAGATAAAGAGCATAAACAAAAGCGGTAGAAGCATAAGAGAAGGATCATCTTCGGTCTTTTGTGAAGTGTCACACTCCTTATTCAAGGCACATCTACGGTGCTTATGCTCTTATGCAAGTTGATTATGATAGTTATAGGCATTAGAAGGTGCAGCTTGAAAAGACTCTAGAGGCTCCTAGTCCACCAAAGGATCATCATCCATAGTCGTTGTCGATGGAAGAGGCACAAAGACAGGAAGAGATACGAGCATCTTGATGATGGGCCCCTTTCCTTTGTTTTCCTTAAGAGTAGGTGGAGGAATAGGGGAGGCCTCAAAGGCTGATACACAGGAGCAACTCCATGGGAATGCTTCCCCTTATCATAAAGGGTGGGTCGAGGAACAGTGGGTAGAACCGAGAGCTAAAATACTTGAGGCTTCGACTTCCACAATGCAAGCGCCTTTCCTTTCCTATGTTAGGCATAGTAGGAGGAACAAAGGACACCATTAGAGATTGGGAAGTAGCAAAAGAAGATGAAAAAGAAGCAAAACTAGAAGACCTAAGGGTGAGAGATTTCTTGTCCTTACCCTTTGGAGGGAAGAGGATGAAGCATGTTGTTGTGCATGCGAATAATCCTTCAAATAAATAGCCTGAGAAAAAGGTGGAAAACCACCTTTAGGAACTAAGCCCCCAGTCTCATACCTGAAATAAGCCTTATATAATAGGTCTCCTCTAGGAGGAAGAGTTCCAACTGGGGCAGGCAAAAAGTGATCCAAGGAGAAGCCCCCATGCGACACCAGTGGTTTGTATCCAATATCCTTGATAGTGTACACAATACCCTCATGGGAAAACTTCAAGAATTTATGGATAACCGAAGCAACCAAATTCATAAAGATGGGCCATGGGATGTCTAGTCTAACTCTAAAGAGGTTAGACTCAGGTATCATAATAAATGGGACTTCCAAGGTTTTTAGGTCCAACTAGGACCGACAAAGAAATGAAACCAATGGGTAGAACATAAATTCCATCATGTGTGCAGAGTGTGGTTTATCACTCCTTGTATTTCTCCTTGTGAAAATAGTCTCCTATGTGATAATATTGACCCAACTCGTTGGTTCAACCATAACACCAGTTACAACATTATCATTGACATGAGTGGGGATATACAAAAAAGAGGGGTTTATTTTTTAAGGTGGGTCATGTGGTGTAAATGTTATATCAAGAGTACTATCGATGTGGCCTAGAGGAGGAACACAAGTTAATGAAACCACGTTCACATACTTAGATAGATTTAGATTGCAACAAGAACTAGGGGTTATAAGATTGGAATAATGAGATGGAAAGGGATTTGTGTAAATCTACAATTGGCTATTAGACTTCACTATAGATTTATTAGAGTTCTTCTTACCATCCAGTCAAATGGTACCATTATCGATGTGGTCTTGTATTACATCACAAGGACACATGCATTCCTCAGTATCATGACCTGATACTCGACCATATTGATAGAACTATGCATTGTACCACTAAGAATAAGGCTCAAAAAGTAGTATGATCTCTAGAAGAGATATTACATCATCTTTTAATAATTTTTGTAGGAAATTTGTATGAGATTCAAATAATTTTGTAAATATTCTATTCCAACCTGCAGAACTTTTATTAGTAGGAACAGATAGCATGTTCGCTACCACTTTCTTTTTCCTTGACTCGCCATAGATAGACACAGCTAACCAACCATCCAAACAGGAGGACAAGGAAGAATCCTCATACTAAGCAACCATCTACTGGTACTCATGTAGAATAGAACATAGATGGGTGAAGGATATTTCATTAGAATAAATTCATCATGCAATGTCGTCTACAAGTTCCCAATGAACACTCATTTCACATCAGAATCAAGTAGGGCATAGGAGTTTTGAGAAAAGAGGGCTTGGTAATGGGTGATGAAATCAGTTGCTTTCTCATACACACCCTACTTACATTGAGTAAGATTGGTAAAAGCTACCTTTGGTCTGATATTAGCTTAGAATTATTGGAGGAATTGATTCACAAGCTAGTCAAAGAAAAACATAAAATTATCAAGGAGAGAGCAATACCACACCAATGCAGTATCCTTGAGAGAAGGAAAGAATAGTTTTTCTAGTAGAGCATCATGATGGAAGAAATCGGTACATATGGAGTTCAAAGACAAGACATGCGTCTGTGAGTCTCTTCTACCACTGTAATTTTTGAGCTTAGGAATATCCATTCCTTAAGCAATAGGGGTGTTTAAAATAGAAAAATACAACAAACTACAGTGAACACAAGGCTAGAACATAGGCTAAGAAGAAGAACTAGCCAAATTCAATAATTGAGATTACATCCACCCCATGTTTTGTAATAGAGCATTAAGGACAAGATCTGTAGATGAAGTGTGACTAGTTGAAGCACCAGAGGTAGAGATGTTCAGAGTCCCAAATGTAAAAAATTAAGAACCCAAGGGAACTCGGTTCACTCTAATCATAGGAATCTCCTTAGGTGCAATGGTGGTATTGATAGCAATAGTATTTGTTATCACATGGATTAGCACCCGAGTGCAAAGCCAAAAGGCTCAGGAATCTCATGAAACATGGGATCAAACTTAGGTTGTGGGTGACCTGTGATGAGATTGAACCTTTGGGTTACAGGTCGGTTTCCTTTATGATTTTCTAATTATTTAAAGTAACTAGATGGAAAAGGGAAGAAAGTTTGAAATGAATGCATAAACTAAACTTAAATCTGGGTGATGCACCTAATAGATACTTGATGAATAGATTGATTCATGACTGATTATTATGAAATCTATTTTCACAACTCAAATTGGGAAATCTAATCACATAAGTGTTTCATTAGAAGGCCTGAAAATCCATTCTTTATGAAGGAAAATGATGTTTTCACAACCTAAAGGAGAGGATAAATTAACAGCACAACTTATGACCTGTAAAAAAAAAAAAAAAAATCATGAATGTGATAGGAATTTAAAGGCTTTGAAATCAAACACATTAAATTTGCATCTAAAACATTCAATAAATACAAAACTCTTTGAGAAGGCTAATATTGAATTGCAATAATGAAAAGAAGGAAACTCTGCAAATGAAAAATTGTATGAACCTGTAAAATTTGTTGTCTATATTAATCAAAATGAAAGTTGAGTTACAAGATATTTCTCTTTGTAGAATCCAAAGGCTGAAAAACAAGAACTAAGGAAAAA
Source organism: Sequoiadendron giganteum (assembly GCA_007115665.2). NCBI lineage: Eukaryota > Viridiplantae > Streptophyta > Pinopsida > Cupressales > Cupressaceae > Sequoiadendron > Sequoiadendron giganteum. The sequence continues at coordinate 884,598,953 of CM021100.1, read as the reverse complement.
AGACTAAGTATTTTTCCTATATACAATAAAGGGCTTCAAAAATCCAAGAGGAGATAACTAAAGTCAAAATATCTGAACTCCAAAGCTATCCACGAGCAAAAACAAAACTGCCTAAAAACGGGGCCCACCAATGTTGTAAACTGAGCTTAAACAGCTCAAAACTCTATCTCATACTATATGTAATTGAAGTGTAGTTTGAAATGGCTCCAATGTGCATGAAAAACATTGAAGTGTCACTACAGTCTAAAATATCACCTCCTCCAAAAGATTCACGAGCAAGAGAGAAAAGCTTTGAAAAGAGGGTCTGAAAATGAAGAAAACTGGACTCGGGATGTTGAAAACTCCATCCCACATTGTGCATGATAGAAACAACTCCTAAACTGATGTGAAACTACATAATTGTCTCAAAAACTCCATGCAATCAGGATAAAGTCTCCAGTTTGACTTTGAATGCATGAAAATACCTTCAGTTCCACTCTCCATTAGATTTTGCATGATCAGTTTACTACCATTCACTATTTTGCATGTTTAGTTCACTCCATTAAAGGTGGGTTGTACAAGTAAAATAAACACAAGTCTTTACTTCACTATTTTTCTATAGTTTTGGAGCAAAGCTTTAATGTTTTGAATAAATATTAAAAGTAAACCATTTAAGAATTACTTTAATATTTATTAAATTTGAGCCATTATTTACATGATATGTATTAAAGTAAATCTTAACTTTTAAATACCTATTCCATATCAAATAAAACAAAGGCAAAAATTGTCTTGTTTTGTCGGTAAACCTAGGGTAAAGGAAACCCTAAAACATGCGGGCATTGCTCCTTTCACTTCATTTTGCAAATTTCACTATTGTTGGCCACCATCAACTATGGAGAAATAGGGTTTGAGCCTGAATTTATGTTGTTTTCTGGATTTTCCTGTGAGATTCCTGCGTGAACTACATGGTAAGTTTTTTCCTCTTCACAAATTTGGACATTTTTCCTCACTTTTGAAGCAATTTTAAGCTTTCCTGGTCGTAGCCTACGACATCTCTCTAATGTATTCTTTGATGTCTCATTCTCTGTTGATGTTCCTTTGCTTGAGGTCGATACTGAAGATCTTTCTGAAGTTTTTTATCATGGGATTTGAACATCTCCTTTTTCAGCAACAATAGGTAAGCTTTCACCAACATTTGAATTTGCACACTTCTCTTCTTTTATGTTTATAGAATCTCAACTCGAGCATGATAATGAATACAACTGGGTTTTATGTGTTCCCTAAAGATGACAAAAGAGATGAATGCTATTTGTTTTTCCTGAGAGAAGCAAAAGAAATTTCAATTGTATGCAAGGTTGTGGCCATGATGGGTAGGGTTTGGGTATTTGATTTTTTGTTTGTAAAAACAAAAACCCTATGTATGTTCTATGGTTGCGGCCTCATTACCATATTATTTTCAGAAAGAAAAGGAAACGAAAACTTATTTAGAAGCTTTTGTAGCATCTTCTTTTTCTCTACTTCGAGCTCGAATTTATTGTTTATTATCTGTTATATAAGTGAAGCTTTCTTTCTTAGTGTAGGTCATGACTACTGCTATTTCCCCCTTTTTGCTGTTGTCACAAGGTGCTTTGTATAATTTTGGACTTAAGATAGCTGCTACTAAAATTCAACTTTAACTGCCTAGGTTTTATCATCTAGTGCACTATTTTTGTGATCATTTTCATTGAAAGTCAGAACTAAGGTTTTCTATGTAATGCTTTGCAGTTGGAATCCTATCTTTCCTAGTAAGTTACAAATATTTTTTAGAAGATATATTACTGCATTGGAGTCATATAGCAATCATCGTTCATGGAAAACTTTGGTGATGGTTGACATGCATCTTTATCAGCTTCACCAAGTCTTTTTACTGAGTTAGGGTTTCTAGTATATCAAGTGGGAAATCTATCTCATAAAGGTTTGTTTGATTATTGCCTAAGGGCCTAGATTTCACTCTCATAAGTATTCGGCCCTTTGAGGCTTGCCAAGTCCACAATCTATTGTGTTTATTGTCACTGTGTATCAAGAGTAATGATTATTATTCCTATAGGTGTTGCTCTTGTCATTGAATGACTCATGACGAAGTTTTCTTTTCACTCAAAATGTTGTGCTTGAGAAAATCATAATTATTCTTAAATCATTTGGCTTTTTATTTCTTTTTCATAGTATCGTGACTGTGATTTTGATCACTGTCTCTATACAAATTTTTGCCTCCTTAACACATAGGCATTAGAACCTTCAATACTAACCCTCTACACCACTTAACATTGTGTACTCCTTCTTCATGAACATCAATGCTTTTTGGTTGTCCTCAATGGATATAATTGCCCCTTTGACATTGTAGCATAGTGAGTCTCCCTTGTTGTCCTTTCTTTTTTACTATTATACTTTCATAATGTGAAATGGTAGCATTAAATATGAATTGAGACAACATTAATAAAACAACATGTTGGGCTCAACCCTTGTGGGAGCCACATTTCTCTCCACATGTTGAAATGTTACAAATTGAATTAGCAGCATGACTTGTCCTATACCTGCATAGGAACCAAATAGTGTTAGATTAAAACAAAGAAGCTCAAGTTGCTTTCTTTTTTATTCCTTTATATTTGTAGCTGATCATATCAAGATATGTATGTAAGATTTGATTGCATGAACATAGACTTGTGACACCAAGCTCTAACAACATTTTTCTCTCTCCCGATGCAGGTTCCTCTGGACGCTTGAAGTAACTGAAGATTGAAGATGAAGTTGCAAGACTGTGATCAACCAAGATTCGTCATTCCAGGAAATGATAGGTCTCATTTCCTTATTCATGCTTCTTTCTTTTATACATGTTTTTCTTTTATAGTGTATTTGTTCAGCTATCTCCCATGGCTTGTGTGAGAAATTTATCTTACTTTTATGAATACATAATGTTTTTGATGCAAACATTTGTGTAATTTTCTTGTTATGTTGAAACATTTGCATATTGTGATGTGCCTTTCTTTATCAACATTTAATTTCAGTAAGAATACTTAATCAGAACTCAAAATGTACCTTAGTATTACCTCGAATACATAACCAGCTCTACCTTAATATTGCTACCTAATATTGCTAACAAAAATTAGGTAGCAATATTGACGAAAGGATCTGCATTGACCATGTGGACAAAAAATCCAGGCATCAAAACATTTAGTTGGAGACCAATAATCTCTGACTAGACATCTTAGGGATTTCCCAAGATGGAGGTGTAAGACTAGACATTGTTCTCCATAATATTTTCTATTCCTCAAAGTAGCTCCAACTCTCTTCGATCAGTAATTAGTAAATTCTTCAAACCGTTGACGAGAGGAGATGCTTAAGGATAAGAATCTTTGTTTACTAGGAACCCTACAAGCTCTTTGAGCCTTACTTTGAAAGAGTGAATCTACTCGATAGGAACCCTGAGATCAGCTTCCTTAGCTAAGGAAGAGGAAGACTTTGAAAGAGAGGATGTAAGGGTGTGAGTTTCAATTCCAAGACGAGGAGGGGAGAATTTAGAATTGAGTCCTATAAAGTACTCAAAATTTGGACCTAAATGGGGAGGATTGGACCATCTATACTCCATATTGATATGTCAATATCTCCTTCTTAATATGTACCCAGAGGTAGTAGATTGAGTTGTGAAGCTTATAAAAGCATCACAATGCGCTATCTAGAACACGTCTTAACAAGAAAGAAGAAAATTTGACACAAAGACAAAAGGAAAGAAACGTTCATGTCAAGTTCACCAAAATGTAAAGGATATTCCCCACTCCCAAGTCTATAGGACAAAGAAGAGTCTATACAGAGTGAATTATCCTTAACTACATCAAAGGCTAAGCTCAAGTTACAATGACAGGTGAAAGAGATATTTTTGTAATGTTTTATGTTTTATGATAGCTTTCGGGAAAAGGACTTCAAAAGCCGAAAGAGTAGGCCTCAGAGGTTTTAGAGACAAACCAGTTATCTCTCAATCATAGGATGATAGCATGGGACATGGACGTCCTTGCGGCACGTTGTGGTCTTATATGGACCAAAAATAGAGAAAATCTATTGAAACACACAGGGCCTACTAACGACTCAAGAACTAAAATCCTAACAATTTGCTAAACTAACATAATGTTGAAAATAAAGGAAAGTACAATAAGAAGAATACTAAATATGCAAGTAAATAAAATATTGAAATGAAATGACAAGAGGCAAAAGAGAGAGATAATAGACATAAGAAAAAAAGGACACGCATGAGGTGTATGATATGCAACAAAACAAGATATGCAAACATGCAATGTCAAGAAGAGACAAAAAACAAAAACAAGGTGGTGGATCAAGCTTCGACTGTTTGTCCTGCACATTGTGGATCAGATCTAGGTAGTTTGTCCAAAAATGCATGCTCAATTTGAGGCAATGAAACTTCAGGTTGTTAGTATCCAAAAAGGTGAGACACATACACATGCGGTTGGTATGTGCTCACACACACAAGCAAGTGGCTATGGGAAATTCATGCCTATGTGCAGCTTCCCGTTCAACCAGAAAAAAGTTATACCTCCTGATAAATTTGATAAGGCACCACACAACAATGAACTTCGAGCTTCATGAGTCAAGAAAAGCTTCGTATGCTTGATACTCATGAACAAATAAGATGGCTTCATAGGCAAGAAAAGTGTGTGATGCATGGTGGCCATATAGCTGAAAATGAAAAATAGTGTAAGGTACATTCAAAGGAGTCTTTCTTAGTTCATGTAAGGTCTCTTCTTAGGGAAAATTGTGCCTAATGTCTCCAAGAGAGGACAAGTCAAATAAATATCACGCTCTTGGAGGAAATCAAACCCAATGACACCCCCAAGAAAAGGATGCATCACAAGAAGAAAGAAAATCACACATTGAAACATGAGGGTCGATGTATGCCCCCACTTTAAAGTGGTTTCTAACACCATTGCTATGAGAAATTTCTTTAAATTAGAAGAATACATGAGAGCTTATTCTGAAATCCCTATGCCAATTCATATGTTTCCAATAAGCTACATCATGAAAAGTGAAGGGGCTGCCCCCAAAATGTATAACTTAGTATGTCACATGTGAGCCAACTTAAGGCATGCCCTACACATCCCAAGCTTTCTCTTATATGTGCATGAAAGGTGGTCAACTAGCCAAAAGAGAAAAAAAATAGTGGCATACGAGGTCAAGGCTACCTAACCCCTTTCCCCCACTTAGTGCAGGACAAGGATGAGCCAAAATGACTGATGAGAGATATGCTAAAGTGAAAATCAATATCAATTAGAGGATTTAGGTGCCTCAAAATAAGGAAGAGCACCACACTCCATAAGATGTTGAATTTTATCACTTAAAGCCTTACATTCATTAGTAGGATGACCATGAACTCTATGATATGCGCAAAATGAATTATTGTAGTAAAATTTCTTTTGTGCTCTTGGAGGAGTCTTGACAAGATACCCTCATGATCAATAGAAGTTGTTCCTTTATTTTGCAACAAAGATATCTCCTGCTTAGTACAGGATGTCATACTTACACAAGACTCTTTAGATTGTGGGATTTATACTCTCTTTTATAGGAGGGTGTAAAATATATCAAATTTGAATCATTAGTGTTTTGCATGATGACATTGATATTAAACAAAATTTCTCTATTTCTTTTGTTTCCTTCAAAGGATAAAAATCAAGACCACTAGTGTCTATGAGTTCAGGATGCACTAATGTTAAAGTTCTCTTAGAGGAGTCTTTTGTAATAATGTTGATATTAATCGAAGGCTTGTTGGTTTCTTTCGAGGGACAATAACCAAGACCACTAGTCTTTTCTTTCATGTGAGGCTCTATAGGGACATGAATACCATGTTCTCTAGCACCATATCCTTTTCCACTATAGTAAATTTGTTTCATAATTTCATAGCCTTTTCCATAAAGTTGTTTAATTTATTTGGGAGTCAGTGGTCATTTATAATTAGCTTCATCAAGGTTTTTTGTGTAATTTGCTTGATCTTCTAAAGTGGTTGAGGTGGATGCTTTCAAAGGGTCTTCCAAATTTTGTGTTGACATTAAGACTTTTTTTTTAACTTTTCAGATTCTTTTTTTGTGATCTCGTATTCACCCATGAATGATCTGAAATTTGAGGAACCCCAATCATCTTCTAATAGCTTCGTGACTTCCTCAATGTTTTTTTCTTTGTCTTTCTATTGCATGGGTTGTACTTGTGTTTTTGGTGTCAATGATTTCAGAGGACATTCCTTCTTTTTCTCAATGTTTAAACAACTATCTGGTTCAGGGTCAGCTTCGAGTGTGTAAACTTTTTTGTTGTAGACATACTTCATTACACGATGAAGAGTAGAAGGCTTCCTATTCATTGCATGAATCCATGGTCTTCCTAAAAGAAAATTATATGAAATATCATGAGGCATAACATGGGTCGGTGTTTCTAATGTGGCCTTTCCAAATATAATAGGTGAAGTGATCACACCAAGCGGTTGTTTTCCTACATTGTCAAATCCCTTAATAGATAAAAAGTCAGGTTGAATTTTTTATTTATACATGCCATGTCCATCCAAAAGGGTCACACTACACACATTAAGGGAAAAGCCATTGTCAATTAAGGTTATTTTTGTTCCCCACCCATCATAGGTAGCTATTATCATGAAAACATCATTTTGTTTTTGCACTTCCATAGGAGGGAGCTCACTTTAGTGGAAAACAATGTCAGCTTTTATTCATTGAATCGTGGCCGCTATTTCATTTGGTTGCACATTATAATGGATAGGAACTTGTTGTAAATCACTTTGAATCATGTTATGATAATGAGGGGAGGCTTTAATAAGGTCCTATAAGGATATCTTAGCAGGAGTATTCTTTAGTTGTTCAACGAGATTGTACTCCTTTCCACTTTGTACAAGAAAATGAGGAGGACCAGGCAAGATAGGATTAGGCAATGGGAGGGATGTTGAGGGTGTTTGTCTTGGTTGTGGATTGTTTCTAGTGTTATATGTATGAGAAACAATATTATAACTCGGCTGCTACGAAAAATTATTCTTAGGTGGGTAAAGGATAAGTTTTTGTTTGTTTTGATTTTGTGGTTTGTGAGAAGGTGGATAAAGGATTAAAGGATTCTTAGGATGTTCCATAGGGTATGTAGGAGGTCCATTAATCAAGGGGGATCTAATGGGCACTTGCACATTCAACACCAGAGTGGTTTCGGTTTGATGTCTTTCTAATGAAGGGGAATCTAGTGTCATCTTTTCATCATCATCTAAGGAAGCTGAAATGTTGCCATTTTCTTCCACCATGATATCTTCGCCTATAGGAGAGTTTTTAGGAGAACTAGAAACTAAGTGTTCAGTAAATTCAAATTTTGGTTCTTCTAAAATGACTTCATCGCAAGTAAGGGAGTTATCAATGGTTGAATTTTCTTGTTTTTCAATATCATTGTCTTGTTCAATAATGTTTTCCCTAGGGGAAGAGAGACACATATGATTCCAATTACTTTCATCGATTGTGTTTTCTAACATCAAAGTATCTTCTTCACAACTAGGAGAGATACTAGGAGAAGAACAGATGTGATTGTCATGATTATCCATAATTTCATTCCCTTGTCCCATAATGTCTTCCAAAATAGGATAGGTAGGGAAGGAAACATAAAGAGGGTTGTCATAGAACTTAAAGTTTTGATTATCTAACACCAACATATCCTCATCATTTATAACATTATCACAAGAGGGGAAGATGTTGGGAGATGAATGTAAACTAGTTGGAGTGTTATATAGGTAAGTTTCAATGGTCTCTTTTTGTGTTATTTGATCGTCATGATTACCTATAGTAATGTCTTGCCTAGTAGGAGAGGTAAGAGGAGAGAAACAACTAAGGTTCTCAAAACTCTCATTGATTATTTCTTCTAACACCAAAATATCTTTTTTACAAAGAGGAGAGATATTAGAAGAAGAATAAATGTGATTTTTATGATTAGCCAAGGTTGTATTCTATTTCACTAGACTATCCTCACTCATAGAAGGGATACTAGGAGAGGGATCAATGACGAACAAGAAGACAGGGGATACCACTTCATATTCAAATGCATTTAACAAAAAATTCTTACAACACTCAACAAGATCTCAAAATAGAACATAAAGTATGAGAACTATAGATTTTTGCAATGAAAACATGATGTAATGATAGTCCTACAAAATTGAAATGCAACAATGATAGATCAAACATGCAAAAGGATATGCAGTTTTCAGATTTTGAACTGGATAATTGACTATGAAATGCCAATTTGAAATTAATCAATGCATGAAATGAACCAAATTGAGCTAGATCTAATGAAATGCATGTAACAAAAACTCAACCAACTAAAACAGATAACTAATGACAACAAACTGAAGTGCATAAACAAGGTTTTCAATATTTTAAAAGGTAGTTTTAGGGCTGATCTGGGGCTAATTTGACTAGAGGGGCATATGAGTCCTAGTCAGGGTATTTGGAGGGGTCAAATGCTGGAAAATGCACAACAAAAAAATCCTAGAAAGTAGGCAAAACAACTTGTATTGGGATTAAATCACCCAAAGGGGCATATGAGTCCCAGATTAGGATTTTTGCACCATTTTCAACAAATTATGTGTAAATTTTATGTTTTATGGTTAGGATGATATGTAGAATAAGTGTAAATATAGATTTAAGATAAAATTCAATGATGGAAGATGGAAAAATGAAACCTATATGCACTTTTCCAACGCTATGTGGCCTCCCGCAAATCTCCACATGAACAACTTGCACACATGGAAACAATGAAAATGGTTGGGACTGTTTCAAGGCTTGCCTTAGTCAAACCCATGTTTTGGTGTCCCAACTCCACAGACAATCAAAGAGATAAAGAGATAAAGAAATAGATGATAGACAATATCAAATAACAAGATAAAGAAAGAAAACATGCTAGATATCAATATGCTACTTAAACAAATAAGATAATACCAATAAAAGAGTGTTTACCCTCACTTCAATGAGCTTGAGAAGTTGAAAGGGAGTGCAACACTTTGAGATATATGAAATGAAGACGTGAGAGCCACGAACGTGCAAGAAGCTTTAAAAATATGATTTAGAAGAGCTTGAGAGAACAAGAATTCAAGAAGAAGAATGAGAGATTGATAGAATGAGTTGCAAGAATGACAGAATGAATGAACTAGAGGGAAGAATGAGAGTTTGAATGGATAAAATCATACAAGAGGTTCGCTTTTGGGTGTGTATACGACCACAAAGGCGTTACACTTCATAGGAAGGTAGAAGTGTAATGTCCCAATGACCACATCTAGTTAGGAATCTTGTTGAGACATTCATGTGACTTGCAGACATCTACACATCACGAAAATGTCTACAACAAAATTTCTATTAGATTTATCATGCATTAGCTAATAATTCATTAATCTTTAATTGATTATTAGTCTAATTTATTCCCGTGCACTTAAGCTAAACTTAGGAGTGTTTTTATGCTTTATTAGTTTAACTAATATTAGATCATTATGTCACATCTCATGTGATGCTGACACTTGTCATGATCTGATCCCTTTCTCATTTAGATTTTTTCTCTTATAAGCACTCAACCCTCATTGTAAATATTTGGAGCTTTCATATTTTCTTGAGAGTCTCTTGCTTCTATAGCTTTTTCTTGTTGAGGAATATTGCACATATTGTTTTGTAGATCTCTTGTGTGGAAGCTGTAATTATTTTTTGTTTGATCCTGTGGCTAACGGTTTTGTGCTTGTTTCATAATTCTAACATGGTATCAGAGTGTGGATTCATCGAACCCCTTCTCGATTTATGAGATTTTACTTTCTTCAACAAGGGTTACAGGCTTCAGATCTAAATCCCCTTTGCTTTTTTTGTAAATTTTGGAGGTGGGCACTTTATGGTGCATTTTTATGTGAAAAGGACCTCATCGTTGGATTCAAAGCTATCGAGAAAGTCAAATTTGACTCTTGTTTCACCTAATTTTTAGTTTTGACACCAGATCTACAAAGGTTTGAAGTGGTTGCTTTGTTTCTAGATCCAAAGGGTGGCTACAATTTCGATGCATTTTGGCATGAAACAAACATCACCATTGCACTCAGAAGGCCCAAAAACCTTAAGATCCCCTGTCAAATCATCAAAATTTGTGTCAGGTGTTTTTGAGGCAAAAAATTTTTGCCAGGAAGGTCATATAGCCTCCCCAGCACGTAGCTCGAGGTGAATTTTTTTAAAAAGAATAATAATATTTTTCCTACTCAAAAAATTTTCAAAAACACATCATTTATAAAAAAATCCCCTTTTGGGGGTCCAATAGGGTTTTTGTTTAAAAAAAAAAATTAAAAAACAATTGGGTGTACCCGAGGGTACCTGCCCCCCTGCCACAGCAGGGTGGCAGGCCCTCGAGCCCCACCCCACATGGGGAGGGAACCCGTTGGGGGTATTGCCCCTGCCATTGGCAAGGTGGTGGGCCCCTTGGGCGCCCCACCCATGGGGTTGGCGTGGGGTGGGCTCTCCCCCACAAAAAAATTTAAAAATTATAGATTTTTTTAAAACAAAATATATTAGTTTTATATATTTTTTAAAAAAATATATTAGTTTTATATTTTTAAAAAAATATATATATTATAGTTTTTTTATATATTTTTTATTTAAAAAATATAATAGTTTTTTTAACTTTAAAAATTAATAGTCAAATTGTGCAATTTTTTTGCAAAATAAATGCACTGTACTTGGAGATTTTTTTTCCAGCACCCCTAAATTTGGCGGACCTCCACATTTGGACGTTTTTTTGACAAATTTAGCGGAGATCTTATTTTTCCCCACTCACCCCCTCTCCGTTGGGCTTTTCAATTTTGCACCTCAACTTCCAAAGGTCATATCTCAGCCATACAGTGGGCTTTTTCTGTGCAATTATTTTTGAAACAGGGTAGAATTTTGAGCTCTTCGCAATGGTGCGGGTTTTTTCTAATTTGGAATTCTATTTTTTTTAGAATTATATTTTCTCAGTGTTGTTTCTATTCAATTCTCGTTTTGGGGACTTTGACGAGCCATATCTTATGCATTTGGACACATTTTTGGGTGTCATTTTTTTGAAAGTGCTTGTTTTTTCATGTACTTCATCATGGTGCTACCAGTTTCCTCTTTTTTCAAAGAATTGTATTTTCATCATGTAGTCTTTTTTTGGACATTATGGGCTCCCATTGTATGAACTTTTCAATATGTAAATGCACTAAAATAAAGTGCCACAACAAGTGTATCTTTTATAGGATCTTGCACATCACTTTGTGCCTTATTGTACTCACACTATGTTATAAAGTGTCATGAGGGGGTTTGATGTTTTTCCTTTGTTTGCCATTATACCTTTTTTGAGTGTCCCTTCCACAACAACAGCCTCATGCGTTTGTGAATTTTTTTTTCACACCCTTTATATGTGTTGGTACTTTCATTTTTGCACATTCAAATGTTCTTCATTCTTCTTCATACACTTCTTTCTAGCATTCAGTTTCAGTGTACCTATCACACCTCTCCCTTTTCAGCATTATGGGGGGTTTCTACTATTGGTGTTAATTTTTCTTTGATTCACGTTGGAGTGAGCTATGTATACACTATTTGTTCCTATGTACTTTCGGATGCAACGTACATCAGTGGTTGGTTACTTTCATTTCGGTGAGATGGATCACTTACCATATGGACACTCTTGCATTCTTGTTTTCAGCATTACAGCAATCATTCTTGATAGTGTTTGCAACTTCTTCATACTTCAGTGGTGTCCTTTTTGTCCATCCTTTGTTCTTATATTTTGGGACAACTTTGTCTTGTTTGGAGGCTTCTTCAGTCCTTCACTTGGCTTTCATCTCTTTTTCGAGTAGAGTTTTTCCCATGAGATTTTCTCTATTTTTCCACATTATAGAGATCTTTTGTTTGTACATGGGTACCTTATTTGGCCTTGTTTTTCAGGACCCGTCATGCATTATTTTTAGCATTTTTAGCTACTCCCTAAGTTCATCTTAAGGGGGTGTTAGAGTTATCATGCATTACCTAATAATTAATTAATCTTTAATTGATTATTAGTCTAATTTATTCTCATGTACTTAAGCTAAACTTAGGAGTGTTTAATGCTTTATTAGTTAAGCTAATATTAGATCATTATGTTGCATCTCATGTGATGTTGACACTTGTCATGATTTGATCCCTTTCTCATTTAGCGTTTTTCTCTTATAAGCATTCAATCTTGATTGTAAATATCTGGAGCTTTCATATTTTCTTGAGAGACTCTTTATTTTGTAGCTTTTTCTTGTTGAGGAATATTGCACATATTGTTTTGCATATCTCTTGTGTTGAAGGTGTATTTGTTTGTCATTTGATACGGTGACTCATGGTTTTGTGCTTGTTTCACAATTATAACAATTTCTTCAATGATCGAAAGATAGGATCAAGGATGAAAATGAAGATGAGACAAAAGGGGAATTATCATTATCATCTTTATTAGGCTAGAGTGAAGGTTATGTAATGTGAAATCACATTGAGGGTGCAATTTTATGATATTAAATTTTTCCCTCACTTTCGCGAGCATATGTATCTTAAACATGTGCGAGCTAAAGTAGAAAGAGGTTGAAACAAATACACCTAGGATGAAGAGAATAAGGGTATTCAATCCAATCTATGTGGTGTAGAGAAGTTAAGATAGTACATGAAGAGGACAAGGGTCTTCAATCCTACAAAGTTGACTGCAATCTCACCACAAACATGTTAGTTGTAGACAAACATGTTAAGCAAAAAACAAAAAATAGACATGATAAATTTCATAGACATGACATGACATAATATAATCAAATAAAATATTGTTTTGATAGACATGGATAGCATGGCTAGAGACCATACAACAAGAAGATAGGCATGTGGCTACTACAAACTGTGTTGTAGGACAATCACAAAAAAGACAAGTCTAATTAGGTTTCCCCCAAGCTAGACGATTAGATATAGAGACATATTTTGTGATCTTTTTGAAACTATTTGAAAATTAAGCAGATGTGATAGCCCCCCTTAAAATGATGTGTCCTACACAGAGGAGCATGTGTCATTATAAGGAGAAGAGAAAGACAAAGGGATGTTGTGGCATGAAATACATAGTGATATGCATTCATGGAATGTTGCCACACGAGGGACAACACATAGAATCCACAACATCACAAGAGGGAAAGAAGAGATGAATAAATCAAGATCATAGGGGGATCTAATTATTTGGGGTCAAAATTGCTCATAGACATACATAGATTAATATAGTATAATATGTATGAACTACCATCACCCCCCAAATAGATAAAAAAGGGAAGAAGAGCATAGGAAGACAATGAAAATAAAAATTAGGTCAACATGGAAGAGGCCTAAATGACCCAACGCTTTGCATCGTTCCTAAAGTGAAAAAAAAAGTTGTACAACATATAGAAGAAGTGTACAATGGATTTACTCTCATGTATCCAAACACCTACAAGGATAGCAAGGGTCCTCCAAGTGAGAGCAAAAACATAAATATACAAGAACAAGGGAACACAAACAAACACACAAAATTAATCTAAAGATGAAGAAGAGGTGTTGCTCTAGTCCAACACCTCAAGCAGGTCATCCTGTTCCCAATCTAGATCATCATAAGGGGAGAGAATACCAACTTGCAGGAGGGGATAGCTAGAGTACTACAAGTTGACTCACTTGCAACAAGAGATAAGGAAGAATCCCCCTCAAGGTGTTCCTCGTCGAGCTTGATAAAGTCAAAATTTCCTCCAACGAATCAAACATGCACTTCTCAAGAGTGACATGATGCAGCTGGATGAGAGAAGGATGAGAATCTCAAGAGTCCTTGCTAACATTGGGAAGAGGGGTAGCGACAAACTCTGAGGAGGGAAAAATTGTCTCTGTCATGATAACGATACAAGCCAAGGTGAAACAAGACTTAAAAGATGAATATTTTTTTTACCATCACTCAAAGCTAGGTCGCTCTCCAACTTATGCTTCAGTTGAGGATGTGGGATCCTCACAACAAAAGTAAAAGAGGAAGAAGAAGACAAGCCATGGAGGACACAACCTTGGTAAAATGCATGTCGACAAGTTGTGAGAAAGGATGAAGATTTGGAAGAGAGGTGATAAGAGGTGGCTTCGTAGAAGTGATGAACACTTGCACCCTTTTAGAGTGAGGTTCATCAGAATCCACTAACAAATTCAAAATCAATAGGGAGGAAATGGAACTGAAGCAAAAATAGAAGCAAAAATAAGAGCAAGAGTAGAAATGGAAGTAGCAAAAGTAGAAAGAGAAGGCTCCTCTTCGGTCTTCTATGAAGCGTCACACTACTTAGCCAAGGCATGTCTATAGCACTTACACTCTCATGCATACTCATTACGACAACTATGGGCATTAGAAGGGGAAATTTGAGAAGACTTTAGAGGCTCCTATTCCACTGAAGGAGCAACATACATAGCCATTTTTGATGGAAGGGTAGAAGCTCCTAGTCCACTGTAGGAGAAACATCCATAGCCATTGTCAATGGAAGGGTAGAATCCAAAGGAGGAACAAGAGGAGGAGGCAAAGAGAAAAGAAGAGAGACAAGCATCTCAATGGTGGGCCCCTTTCCTTTGTCTACCTTGGGGGAAAGTGGAGGAACAAGGGGAGGCCTCGGAGGCTGAGACGTAATAACAACTCCAAGGGAATACTTCCCCTTGCCATAAAGGGTGGGTTGGGGGATAGTGGGTAGAATCGAGAGCTAGAAGACCTAGGGCTTTGACTTCCACAATGCAGGTGCCTTTCCTTTTCCTTTGCTATGCACAGTAGGAGGAATGAAGGACACCACTAGAGATAGGGAAGTTGCAGAAGAAGATGAAGAAGAAGCAGAAGTAGAATACCTAAGGGCAAGAGATTGCTTGTCCTTACCCTTTGGATGGTAGAGGACGAATCATATTGTTGTACACGCGAAGAATCCTTCAAAGAAATAGCCTAAGCAGAAGGTGGAAAACCACCTTTAGGCACCAATCCCCCAGTCTTATGTACCTAAAATAAACCTTCTATAACATGTCTCCTCTAGGTAGCAAAGGTCTAACTGGGGCGAGCCAAAAGTGATCCAAGGATAAGCCCCCACGTGACACTAGTGGTTTGTATCCAATATCCTCGATAGTGTAAATGGTACCTTCATGGGGAAACTTTGATAATTTATGGATAATCGAGGCAAGAGCATTTATAAAGCCTAGCCATGGGATGCCTAGTCTAACTCTAAAGAGGTCAGACTCAGGTATCACAACAAATGGGACTTCCAAGGTTTTAGGTCCAATCAAGATTGACAAAGAAATGGAACCAATACAAAGAAATGGAACCAATAGGCAGAACAAAAAGTCAATCATGTGTGGGTAGCATGGTCTGTGACTCCTCATATTTCTCCTTATGCAAAATGTTAATGAAAAGAGTCTCCTCCATGATAGTATTGACCTGACTTGTGGGGTCAACCATAACACCAATTATGACATTATCATTGACACGATCAGGGATATACAACAAAGAGGGCTCTTTATTTAAAGGTAGGTCATGTAGTGTAAATGTTATATGAGTAGTACTATCCACATGGCCTAAATAGGAACACGAGTAAATGAAACCATGTTCACATACTTAGATGGACTTATATCGGAAGAAGAAGCAGAGGTTGCAAGATTGGCATAATGAAATGGAAAGGGATATCTATAAATATAAAGCTGGTTATCTTCGTTATAGATTTATTAGATTTCTTATTTTTACAATTGAGTCGAATGGTACCATTATCAATGTGGTCTTGTATTACATGGAAAAGATACCCACATCACTCAATATCATGACCTAATACTCGATGGTATTGGTGTTGATAAAAATGTGTCTCAAACTTACTAGTGTAAGAGGCATCAGTCGAAGGTTCATCAGGTTGACAGGTGAATTTCAATGGGATGAAATGGCTAGTCTCCTTGATATCCTGATAAGTCCTTCAAGCTTCGGGCTTCGGGTTCATCGGGTTGATAGGTGAATGTCGGTGGGACGAAATTGTGAGTCTCCTCGACATCTCGACAAGTGCTTCATCGAAGAGATGGGTGAATTTCAACAGGATGAAATGACAAGTCTCCTCAACATCCCGATAAGTGCTTCATTGAAGAGACAGGCACATGTCAATGGGATGAAATGAATAGTCTCTTCGACATGCCGATAAGGTGGGACCAAATGATTGTGAATTATGATGTTAGAAAGATATGTGGCTTTGAGTGTTTGGTTGATATGTCAAGTCACGCTGATGATGTTAGTTGTATTATGATGACATGTAAACAGTAGGGACCACCTAGTTAAATTTGCAAGGTATATCGGTGAGACCTTAAATCGGTGTGATTTGTTACAGTGTCTCTTCAACATTCCGATGGGACTTCATCATTGTGACCTTATATCGGTGTGAGTTTTCACCATGTCTCTTTGACATTTCGATGATACTTGATTGGCAAGACTTCACCATATCATAAGGAGTCACTTGGGAGTCCCTCCAATGGAGTGATAAGTGTATCGAGGTGATACTGGGAATTCGAATAGACAATGGTTGTTCGGTTTGTATGGAATTTGGAACTACAGTTTTCTTCTAATGTTTGAGAAGTATGTATGTAATTTCATAGTACATTGGAGTGGAGTGGAGAGGATATTGGATTCAGAGGGGTTATTCTGTCGGATTTTCTCCAGATGGAATAGGATGTAAATCTCCATGTAAAGGCTTAGAGCTTGAAATTGTATTGTAACTGTGTATTTGGTTGTTAAATAATATAATGGATCTATGCTTTTGGAGTGTGGGATGTTTTTTACTTGAAAGGGTTTTCCCCATGTAAATCTTTGTGTTCGTGTATTTTGTTCCATATTACATGTTTAATGATTCTATTTGTAGAATTTGTTTAATGCATGTTGTTGAAATTGGTTGATCTTTTGTGATCTAAAATTGCATGAACTTTCCTCTAAGGATTAATGGTGGGAAATAAACTATGTCTAATTCCACTTTATGGCATAGTAGTACATGCTTTTGAGGCTATCTGAAGAAACACAATTTTCTTAAGGCACCTACTGATCTCAGATGCTCATTCTCAAATGAACCAAATTTCCCTTCAATTGGTAGAAATTTTGTGCATCATACCACTAAGGATAATGCTCAAAAATTGGTTTGATCTCTGGAAGAGATATTACACCATCTTTTAATAATTTTTGTAGTACATTTGTATAAGATTCAAATAATTTGTAAATATTCTATTCTGAGCTACAAAACTTCTATCAGTAGGAACATATGCCATGTTTGCTACCACTTTTTTTCCTTGATTCACCAGAGAGACATAGCTAACTGGACATTCAAAAAGAGGACGAGGAAGAATTCTTGTACTAATAAATTGTCTACTGGTACTCACATAGAGTACCACACAAATGGGAAAAGAGGTATATTTTATTAGAATAAATTTACACATGTTGTCCTGCAAGTTCCTGACAAACACTCATTGCACGTCGAAATATGGCAAAGTATAGGATATTTGAGAAAAGAGGGCTTGGTAGTGGGTGATGAAATCAATCACTTTCTCATGTTCACCCTACTTACATCAAACAAGATCGATAAAAGCAACCTTTGATCCAATGTTAGCCTAGAATTTCAAGAGGAATTGATTCACAAGTTGGTCAAAGGAAAAGATAG
Organism: Sequoiadendron giganteum; assembly: GCA_007115665.2. Classification (NCBI taxonomy): domain Eukaryota; kingdom Viridiplantae; phylum Streptophyta; class Pinopsida; order Cupressales; family Cupressaceae; genus Sequoiadendron; species Sequoiadendron giganteum. The sequence goes on along the minus strand of CM021100.1, from coordinate 884,581,234 downwards.
AATTATCAAGGAGAGAGCAATACCGCTCCAAGGCAGCATCCTTGAGAAAATGCAGGAATAGTTTTCTAGCAAAGCATAATGATGAAAGATGGTACACATGGCATTAAAAGACAAGACATGTGTATGCAGGTCTCATCTACCACTATTCTTTTTGAACTTAGGAATATCCATCCCTTGAGGGATGGGGGTGTTCAAAATAGAAAAAGATAAGGGACTACAATGACAATAAGGCCATAACATAGGTAGAGAGGAAGAACTAGCCAAATTTTCCAACTGAGATTGCATCTGCACCATCTTCTGCAATAGAGAAGTGAGGATGAGATTTGTAGACAAAGTATGACTAGTTGAAGCACCAGATGTAAAGATGTTTTGGTTCCTAGATGTAGGAATCTAAAAACCCAAGGGAACTTAGTTCACTTTAATCATAGGAATCTCTTCAGGTGTGGTGGTGGTATTATTAGCAACAGTATTGATGAAAGGACTTGTGTCAACCATGTGGACAAACACTCCAAGCATCGAAACATTCAACTGGTGACTAGCAATCTTTGACTGGACATCTTGGGGATTGCCCAAGACGGGGGTGTGAGATGGGACATGGGTCTCCATAATATTTGTTATTCCTAGAAGTAGCTCCAAACCTCTTCAATCGATAATTAGTAAATTCTTCATACCGTTGACGAGAGGAGTTGCTTGAGGATAAGAATCTTCATTTACTAGGAACCTTGCAAGTTCTTTGTGCCTTACTTCCAAAGATTGAATGTGCTCGATAGGAACCCTAAGATAAGATTCCTCAGCTAAGGAAGAGGAAGAGTTTGAAGGAGAGGTTGGAGGGGTGTGAGTTTCACTTTCAAGATGACGAAAGAATTCGGTAGTAAGTCCTATAGAGTACTCAAAATATGGACCTAAGTAGAGAGGACTAAACCTTCTAGACCCCATATTGATATGTTAGTAGCTCCTTACTACGTGCCCGAAGGTAGTATATTGGGTTGTGAATCTCATAAAATCATCACAACACACTATCTAGTACACATCCTAACAAGAGAGAAGAAATTTTTTGACACAAAAACACAATGAAAGAAAGGTTCACAACAAGTTCACTAAAATTTAGAGGAGATTCACTACTCCTGAGTCTCTAGGATAGAGAAGAGTCTACAGGGAGTGAATTGTCCTCAAGTACCCCAAAGGATAAGCTCAAGTAATAAAGATAGGTGAAAGAGAGTGTTTTGTAATGTTCTATGTTTTATGATAATTTTCGAGAAAAGGACTTCAGAAGCCGAAAGAGTGGACCTTGAAGGTTTTAGAGACAAACTGACTAGCTCTCGACTAGAGGACAATAGCACAGAATGTGGGCATCCCCATGATGCATTGTGGTCTCGTACAAACCAAAAATAGAGCATGTCTATCGAAACACATAAGGCCTACTAACAACTCAAGAACTGAAATCAAATAGTTTGCTAAGCTAACAAAATGTTGAAAATAAAAGAGTACAACAAGAAGAATACTAAATACACAAGAAGTAAATAAACTATTGAAAGAAAATGGAAATAGGAAAAAGAGAGAGATGAGCTCAAGGGTGGTGCGGCAGTATTTAGCCTCCTGCAATGCTCCACACGAACAACCTGCACACACAAAAACAATGAAAATGGTTGGGGTTGTTTTGGGTCTTGCCTTAGTCAAACCCTCATTTTGGTGTTTCTACCTTCACAAACATCCAAAGAGAAAGAGATAAAGAAATAGATGATAGATAATATAGAATGACAAGAGAAAGAAAGAAGACACGTTATATATCAATATGTTACTTAAACAAATAGTATAATACCAATAAAAGAGTGTCTACCCTCCCTTTAATGAGCTTGAGAAGTTGAAAGAGAGTGCAACACTTTGAGAGAGATGAGATGAAGACGTGAGAGCCACAAACATGCAAGAAGCTTAAGAAAAATGATGTAAAAGATCTTGAGAGAACAAGAATGCAAGAAGAAGGATGAGAGATTGAGAGAATGAGTTGCAAGAATGAGAGAATGAATGAACTAGAGTGAATAATGGAGAAATGCATGCAAGAGGGTTGTTTTTAGGTGCATTTTCGACCATAGAGGTATTACACTTCGTGGGAAGGTAGAAGTGTAACATCCCAACAGCCAAAAATTCAGGAATCTTGTTAGAATAATCATGCGGCATACAAACATTTGTGCGTTGCAGAAGCTGTCCCCGACAAAAATTTCTTCAATGACCGAAAGCGACGAGGTCAAAGACAAAAATGAAGGCAAGAAAAAGGGGAATTAGCATTATCATCTTTATTAGGCTAGAGTGAAGGTTATGTAATGTGAAATTGCATTGGAAGTAAAAAATTATGACATTACACTTAGTTATCACAATTGGAGTATAATTCAATATGTATTCACTTACTGTAAAATAAATGATTCCATTTTCTAGATTAAGAATGACATATCATGTTTTGACTTGGTTCAAAAGTCTTTTACATTCCTTTGTTTTGAAGGGAAAAAAGGCCCAATTAGCTATGGGAACATCTTTTTTAAATGATTAAAAAATATTTTTGTACAATGCTATAAAGAGAAAAAATCCATGGAGAAGCAATTTTTGAAACAAGAAAAAAAACCAAGTGTTCAAGAATACACTATTAAGTTTCAAAGAAGGGTTGTCCAAATGGGCAAGGATGTGTAGCATGGTGAGGTTTTAATGAAATTCATAAAAGGCCTTAATAGTCATCTTTGAAGGTGTATATTTTTCTCTAACCCTGGGATATCACTCAAGGCATGCTCATTAACTTAAAGTGGATGGTCCACCTTCGTCTCTAAAGGAACAAGGAGCAACCAAGGCCAAGAATGTGAATAACACAAGTTCAAAACCTATAATATGTTGCAACCACCATAATGTCAATGGTCATTCAAATGAAACTTTTTTGAAGCTACATATAGAAAGGCATCCACATTGGAAGGGCAAGAAAGATTTAAAAAACTATCACACCTACCTTTAGTTGAAAATAATTGATTATAGTTCAAAGGTTGATTAAAAATTATCTTGCACTACAAAAGTTAGTTTCCATATTTTGACAAGGAAAAAGTGCACAAAAAATTATGTAGTTTAGAGCAATTCAAAAAATTTACATCGCACTACAAAGATGTTGTGTGCATACGTAGGAATTTCCTATGGTGTGGATGTTTCCACATGTCAAACACATGCCTAGCTAAGTACAAGCATGTGTATCCATGTGCAAGGCCACACTATACATGCAAGTAATGTTTCACAATTGTATATGGACATTGTACATAAGGTATTGTGCAAATATGAACAACCACTATGATGTGAACATTGCATAATGTTGAGTGCATTGGTGAAGCTAATGAAATAGATGTGCAAGATTGTGCTTAAATCATAGACCACTATCTTATTATGTAATCACCATAAGCAATGTACATTGGTAAATGAGATCATCATTTAAACAAACCACAAATAATGGTCATTCTCGCACAATAGATAAATTGCATCAATGGAAACATTAAAAATAATCTACATACCTTTCACAAATGAACTTGAATATCAACCATAATGTAGATAATAAAGGTGAAACTACTACAATAAAATGTTTTGAAAGTATATGGAAATTTTATATTTATTTATTCAACAAGAATTACCATTTAAATAAAGTTATGTGATTGCAAAATTAGCTATAAAAGATAAATCAACAAACCATAGATAACATAGGATTTAAGTGGAGAAACCCTTTCAAAAAAAACTTTGCGCAAGAAAGAGGACAAGTATGTATTAATCTTCAAAGCAGAGATAAATACACACACTAACACTTTGATCTCTAACAACACTCTGGAAAATACTATGTACCCAAAAAATCTCATAAATCTACTATCTCATGCTCTCACTATATAGACACGGATATAGGACAAAACCATAAATGGCTTACCAAAATAATGGTATCTTGTCAAAACCCCATGCCCGCTTTGAAGAGCATCTTCTAAGAACAATAAAGGAATCAATGACTTCACACAGCATCACATGGGTGGCATCAATTGGTCCCCTAAATATAAAATGTAACTACAAAAGAATCTTAGGTATCATAACCCTCGATGAATCAACTCCCAAACTATAGCACTCCAAAATGCAATAGCCAACTCATGTGGGACTCGTCTTGTCAAACAAGATTCACACTCAATCCTAGTGCCTAAAATTGGGAAATGCATTTAGTGGTCCAAAAATTCAACCATAACAACCACCATTGTGCTCCACCTTCTTCATAAATGAATATAACACTAATATAAAGATTTAAAGAGAATTTAAATTATAATTTAATTTCCAATTTCACCCTAAGCATCCAAGGACACTTACCAAGAGTTTTGGAGACATGTGAATTATACATAAGATTGCAAGGTAAATGGTACCTTAATCCTAACACATAAGACAGGGAATGTCAATCTAGTAACATATTATTATGAGTTGACCCTTAATTTAATATGTCTCTATACACAACACATGTAGATAAGAGACCAATACTTAACCAAAATTGCACTAAACATATTTATACTTTTGCAAATATCTATTGGGGATCAAATTGATTATAAATTAAAACAATTGTATTAGTTCCCAAATGGACTCTTGGCATCACTTGCAGCACTTGTACTATGAAGCAAAAAATTAAGACACGCATAGTAGGTTCATTTTTGTAAAGTTGAAAGACGCTTTGGAGTTAAAATATCTCTCACAATATTGATGCATTTCTTTTAGCCACAAACAAATTCATGCACTACAAAATATATCATGTATTGTATTTGTTATTGCAAAGCCAGCTAATAAGAAGCAAACCTTTGGAATCAAATTCAATAAATTTCCTTTTAAGCTTTCATGCTACCAAGCATGGTCATGATACATTCACATAGTAGATGTTTCAAACATGGCAATTCTTATGTTGTATAAAATATAACCCCTCAACTAATATTTCAAATGTATAAGTTCATTTTGGATCTTCCCATCATTGTCGATAGAGATATTGGGTTCTCAAAAAAATCTAAAAATCACTTTGATTAATAATGGGCACAAAATTGAATAAGTCAACAACCATCCATCCTTTAATTGATAGATAAATAGAAGTATAATCGAGTAGTTATCAATTTTTATGGTGCATAAAGCTTTAGATTTAGGATGAAACACTTTTAATGTTTGTTTGGGTTTCCAACAATCGGCATCTAGTGATATAACCTTCCCTATAGTGTCAAGCATAACAAAAACTCTTTAAACTCAAGGCAAAAAAGTTCATTGAGTATATTTATCACATTCAACGAGTATAAACTATTATTAAAATTCCAATGCTTAGCACAAAAAAATCATGATTAGCATCAAACACATCAATCAAGTTGGTGAGAATGTATGGCTTGATCTATAAAAGGAAAGACTTGTGACATCATAGGATCAAACATGCAAGGAAGAAATTGCTCACAAAATCCCAAGATTTTAGTACAATTTTCATATCCTTTTTAATTTTTTTGAAATAGAATGTGTTGATTCTTAAGGAGAGGCTATAATCCAACATAATCATGAATTTCAAGCATCTCACAATATCACAACAATATTCCAAATTAAATGGCGTCAACACTACTAGCTTTGACACAATCCCAAGTATATGTGGTTAAACCATGAAGTCCATATTTACCATATTTGATGCCACACAACATCAACAATGTCAATTGTTTTCAACATCTATAGAAAATGATAAATCCCAAATATATGTGATTAAACCATGAAACCCATATTTACCATATTTGATGCCATACAACCCAACAATGTCAACTTTTGTCAACATCTACAAAAATGGATAAAAGTAATTGTGTTCTTTGTTATTACCAAGCCATCTCTTTGTCTTCATAGCTTCATTTTGTAATCTAGCTATTCATCAAATAGTTGGCTTAATATTTCATTTTGATTAATACATCAAAGCTCTTAGACCATTATACATCAAGTCTTAATTTTCCTTAAATACTAATATAGATATCTTAAATTCATCTATCTAAAAAACACCAACAAATATCAATCTTGAATTATTATATTTATTTAAGATTTATTTCATTTAATTTTAAAATTATTTAAAATTTGTGTGGTTTTATTTACATTGTCTACTTTATTTTTATTTAAAATTTACTAAATACATATTTTATTTTATGTACTTATCCTAAACTTTAATTTACTTTATTTTTATTTGAAGAGCAATTGTTAATTACTTAAGGAGTTATTTTACAATTATTTTATTTGCTTGAGAATTATTTTATTCTCCTTTAAAACTACTTAAGAATTATTTTATTATTTTCATTTTTTTTAATATATTAACTCATGCCATTACACTATAATCCATTGCTACCAATGTAGCACAACTCTTCATATAATAACATTAGACTAGAATTCTATATTCTATTATTTTATTTGTATTTACTAAGAGCTTTATTTATTAACTAAATAGTTTTAACTTTTTAAATAAATGTCCAATAACACAATTACACTCTATCTCATACTACTAATGTAATACAACTTTTAGGGAATAACTTTAGGTTAAATCATTCTAATAGGATGGTATTTTATTGTTTGTTTCTTTCCTACTTCGATTATTGTTCTAAAAATGATACAAATAATCTATTTAAATGTTTTCTCTAAAGTCGATTTAAGGCCCATCATCACAAATTCAACCTTGAATTGAATAAGAATTTTTGATAGAAATATTGTCATTGATGTCAAGAAGGTGATTGGACAAAGATTGTTGGTATAAGGATTTAAAGGTATTGAAGCATGTGTTTTCATTGATACCAAATGTGCAAGAAGGAAATCATTTAATGATCGAAGACTATAAGTCGATTATCCCTTCGTTTTGACTATAACTGTCAAGATCAATGTTCCCATCATATTTGACTATCATGTTAAAGAGATTAATTGTATTGTTTAAATTAAAGATTTAAACCATTATTATAATATATGACCAACTTCCTATTAAAATAAATTTATATTTTAAAATGGGTTGACCTTACCTTGTAATCATGAAGATATACATTTATGGCACCCAAGAAAAAGATTATAATCATGTGTAAAAACAGCGACTTGTATAGCAGCAATTAAAGAAGCTATCAAATGCAACGATTATATAAGACAATAATTAAAGATAAAAAGGCAATTATTAATATTTGAAAAGGCAGCGATTCATATATCCAAAAGCAGGGATGGGAATAATGTTTTAGAGCAGCGATTAAAAAGGGAACAAAGGCAGCACTTATCATTTAAATAAATTAAAATAAAATTAGTTTATGAAAAGTTTGATCCTTTTGGTGGAGAAGTTATCCACTTTAGGTAAGGGTGCCTCTTTTGACAAAGGCATGTAATGATATAAATATTGATTGTAATTTGAGAGAAGAAAAAAAAAAAGTTGTGTGAAAGACAAATAGGTATATCATATACACCAAATGAAGAGCAAGTTTTAAGAATATTATTTGCAGATTGTGAGAAGTTTTATGGGAGACTTGTAATAAGCTTTATGAGGAGATTCTGAGAAGTTTTATAATAGATTTGTAATAAGTTTTATGAGAAGACTGTAATCTGTTTTATGGCAAATTAGTAATTGAAGAGAAGTTAATGCAGATATAGAAGGAAAGATCATGCAAATATTAAAGAGGTATATGTAGATTTAAGAAGGAAGATGTATGAGAATAATTTGTATTAAATATAGTTCATGAAATATTATATATTCATTGTTACAATTTTAGGTCGTTCATGGTCTTATTTTGAACAAAAGCTTACATGTTTAACATTTTTACATCAATTTTTTAAAGTTCGTAGTTTTACATTTTATGTTTTCCCTTCTTTGATTTTGTTGTTGTTATACTTTCTTTAGAACTTTAACAATTCCTCCTTAAAGGATGTGATGTCATTTGTGTTGAACCACCAATTCTTGATGTTGGTTACCTCATTTTTAGTCCTTACCATCTTTTTGTCCTTTGCTTGATTAGCTATTTTGGTCTTTGATATCCCATGTGTCCAAGTTACCTGCATGGAGATATAAAAATGTGTAGTCTTCTATAAGACTCAGTAAGTGCTCTATTTTTTATTAGGCCCAGAGCTATGAACCGATGAGGTCACAACCGGGAGACCTCATCCCCAACATAAATACTCAACAATTAAACCCCAATGGGGTATCATCCTTGATGGCAGGAACAACATCACAACAACTTAACCATCACACCATGCCACTATTGGCAATAAGTGCTCTTTTTACCCCTCGATATTTCTCCTCATTTCATGCTTTCCAAATAAACCATAGAATTTCATTAAATAAGACTAACCAAAATACATTATCTACTTTTTCTAAATTAATAATTTGACTAGATAACATTTACATTTTATTAATGGAGATACAATTTCCCCATGCTTCTAGATCTACAAGAATAAAAACTAGAATTCTTTAGCAAAAAAAATCAAAGAATATATGATCAATCATCTCAGGTTTTTAACATACATCACAAATTTCAATATTATTTCTAGTTATGGCATAAAAAAAAATCTTTAATAACAACAACCATATAAAGCAAGCCTTTTTAGGCTCAACTACATTTTAGACTCACTAAGAGTGTTATAAAAAAATTGAGTTCAACATGTCTATCTTGGTTCCATCTATTGAACACCCTCGGATATTAAGAGGCTGGAGTGAATCGGTATCTATAAACTTAAACCCTTCTAATCTTAAACCCTTCAGCAAAATGCAAATACAAAGTTTTAACAAGATCAACAACTCTTACACAAATCAACAATACTTAATCAAATCAACAACAATGAAAGATAAGGCAATGAACACACATGCACAAGATAACACCAGATGTATGTGGAAAAACCAAGAAGGAAAAAACAACGATAAGAAATCTCACAATATACGAAGCTCACTACTTACATAGTTATGATTTGTTTTAAGGCTCGTTGTTAAGAAAGTGCAATGCTCCTTGATGGACTTGCAAGCTAAGGCACACAACCTTAGGGCAAGATACAAAGGACCTGTAGTAATAAGGCACACAACCCCAGGGAAAAATAGAATTTACAAGGACCTACTAAAGAGACTCACTATCTAATAGCAAGATACATGAAGATTTGGAAATTACATTATATGTCAACAATACACTCTACTAACTTAGGCATTAAAGCTCATATTATCTCTTTCCATAACTTACTGCATCATCCATACACACACCACCACACTCCCACTCTCTCAACTTTGCAATTAATTTTTTCTTTTATTTATATCCTTCGCAAGATCACACAGCACCAATTAGGTCATCCAGAACCAAAGATAAACAATAAAATCAACAAGTCGGCCACAAAAACATAATGTGATCATAGCCAAGAGATAGAGAGGATCAAAAACAGCTTATTACATCTTGCAATGTGATCCCAAACAACACACACGCTAATGCACATCTACCCAAGTCAACAACAAGGAAATATGAAGATGAAACGTATAGCACATCACCAGACAGCCTAAAAACATAACTTAAACTAAATTAACTCAATGTAGTTCTCAACAAGATAGGTCAAGACTCAAATACATCTTAACACAATCTTAAATGCTTGCACAAACCCCCAAGCACATAACGCAAGCAAGAGAATAAGCCCTATCAATTAGACGTCCACTAATTTCCCCAAAAACCAACTCAAAACAATATGCAACACCAAAGAGATCAACCATTGATGTGTAGACAACAAAGGACATTACATGAAGATCCAACAACACTTTCATATACTTCTTTCACATTGTCATGCCACAAACAAGCACTGCAAACCAAACAAAAATAGAACAATTCATCCCATAAGCACAAAATACACAACCATCAAATAGAACATTAATAGACCAACTTGTGGTAAACACCAACACATGAAAACTGAACTGAGACACTACACAAACACTAAGAACGTGTTCACAAAACCACAGAAGAAAAAACATCAATGCAAAAAAATGTGGAGCATTTTTCGAACCAATCCTGACAAGCAACAAAAACTGCCAACCCATTGCAATTACCAGAAACCTCCTTGGCAACACAGGTGACCTAAAAGGATAGGATTGCAACATCAACAAAGCATAAACGTTGAGTCCCAAACCGCAAGACCATATCTTCAAAGGCGCAGGAATGCAGAGCATTCTACCAAAAATTCTTCAAAGCAACTTCCTGGGATAGAACTTTTCACCACCATATGGAGACCAGAACATCTTTGGAGCAACACATACTTCTTCAAGAACAACAAGAGAGAGCATAAAACATACTAGAGACCATAGTTGAAAAACTCTTTGAGTAATTGGTGAGTTTTTAAAAACTCCTGAGTTTTTTTTATGGTCGGTTTTTCTTGTATTTACTCTCCAAAATTGCTCGCCAAATAAAGGAGAAAAACTCGTCGAGTTTTTGGTGAGCTTTTCACCAAAAAATCATTGAGTCCCCAAAAAAAAAAATTCCTGTCCAAAAAAAAGGTCTCCCACAGCCGCTAAAAAGGCATTTTCATTTCATTTGATTCTATAGGTACTCTCCAAGTCCAAGTTTCCAAGTTTGCCTATAAGTCTTCATCTATGATATTGTCTAGTTCTACCTCCCCCTAGTTTTCACTAGACATGGGAAGAGGAAGATGTAAATTTGTAAAATATATTAATGTAATATTTACTTTCAATTTTACAAAAACAATTTTCTATTTTCATTTTGTTTTAGACTATCAGTATCAGTGCATTCCACGTGAGGATGCCATTTTGTACACAATTTGCTTTCAAATCAATCAAATGCAACTAGACTCGACTTTTTTCTTTTATGTGCTCATTTATTGACTCATTGGATGCATCTTATCATTGAATTTTGTTAAAAAAAATGTATTTTAATGAAATTTAAGCAATTTTTTAAGTTGTCAAGCTTTTTTCGAGTTTTTGTCGAGCTGTGTTTTTGGGGCTTGGCGAGTTTTTCAATTTGGCAAGTTTTTCAACTATGTTAGATACCATCAGCAACATCTCTCCAACTTCAACGTTACTTCTAATTCTCATCTTAATGTTTCTAATCCTCATCTTAATATATCATCATGATATCATCTCTGCTAACATCAACTATAAATACAAATTTTAATTGTTATCAAACAAGGCATGACATCCAACCATGAACATCAACAACATCACTATTAGCACAATCATGAACATCAACAGCATCACTATTAGCACAGTCATCAAAATCAACAGCATCACTATTAGCATAATCATGAACATCAACAACATCATACATCAATGACAACCCAAATTGAGTGTACATAAAAGACAAACAATATCAAACATATGTGCAACAATATCCCAAACAATGTGTAACCATCTCCCAAACAAAGTTTTGACATCAATGGAAAACAATGACAAACATATGTGCAACGATCTCCCCCTTTGAGATTGATGGCAACACACACCTACACATTCTCTCCCTTTGACACCAAGGACAAAGGGCCAAGGTCTTCAATTAAATCATCAGCACATTCTCCCCCCTTGACCGATTGCACAACTATGCATGCTCCCCCTATCAGCAACAACCAAACAACTACCTACTCCCCTTGAGAGGTAGCACACGTCAATCCAAGAGAAAAATGTCATGCCCCCAAAATTACCATCTTAAAATAAACACAACTATCAAAAAAAAAATCTCGCAACTACTACTAATGCAATTGAATTTCTAAAGTTAAAGTCAAATTGATGACATAATGTTTACAATATCATTTCATTGCTTCAACCATCCAACATGATTTCGCTCTAAAACATATCCTAGTTTTAGACCAACTAGTTGAGGGAACATCTTCCACTACATTTCATATTTCTAAAGTGGCAATTAGGAACTTATCCTTACATAGTTTCAAAATTAACTATTGAGAAATTAAACTAGCTATATTAAAATTAAAACCTTACTTAACCCATGTGTTTTAATACAATTGAAAGATAAATTTTATACACCATTCTAACTTTAAAAACTAAGTATTACCATTATCCTAGCTCATACTATAATTTTATCCAAACTAAGATTTAAGTGATAAGTTAAAATTAACTACTCCTTTTTGACTTGTTCTTTAATTCAAACTTAGGATTCAAGGGTCAAATTTAGATCCAAGAATTAAACTTTTAGCCAAGTGTAGAAAAGAGGTAGATTTCGAACTAAGTCTCTTATCTACTCAATATGAATTTCTTCTAAAGTTAATTCAAGTGACATCTCATACATTAAATGCCTCACCTAAAACACAATCTAATTGAAAGGATTGTTATTCAATCCTAGCCTTTTCGATCTAAGTGAAACCAACTAATCTTGTTTCCCCAATTATTTACGAAAGATATATTCAACACCCGCTAAAGCTTTAATTTGCCCTTACTATCGAGACAATTTTTTTTTTTTTTTAAACACCTTTGAATAAAATTACCATGTATTGCTTGTATTATTTATATATTAAACTTAACAACAATAAAAATAAAAAGCAAATCAACATTAATCAGAAGCTATCATGACATACAGACGTGAAATTAGACATTTGAAAGACAACAAACATGTCAAGTTTATTCCTTTATGACTTACCCACTTATGAAATTTCATGCTTAAATAGATATTTATGTTAAGTACCATAAACAAAATATATTGACCACGGAACAAAATAGTAAACAAACTAAGAATAAAACATATTCCCATAAACAACAACAAAATAGGATTCTCAAAAACAAATTCATAAAAAGGCATGTAAGGTTGCTTGAAAAATGACTTCAACTTATTCTCATGCAGGGACAAATTGGTTTCTTTTGGTTTTTCTGATTCTATAATCTTGCAGGTGTGGATTGTCTTAACCTTTGTTTTATTGGTTCACTGGTCCGAGGGAACACTTCTTTCTGTTTTAGGGAACACGGTTCAACCTTCTACAAAGTCTGCAACCTCTACCAATTAGCATTAAGCTTCAGATCCTAATGGAATACGAAGTTTATTTACTGCATAGTAATCAAATAAAAGAGCAGAAAAAAAAAACATTTATTTTCATTACAAGATAGATCCTTGTGAAGATATTGAAATTCCATACTACAATGTGCAAATCCAAACCAACTTATATTATAAATAAGTTCTACTTATCTTACTATGAATCATAATTTGATAAACCCTCTAGAACATTTCATTTGCCAATTTCCTTTTTAAAATTATCATTTACCGTACAAGCAGGGAATCTGAAAACTCATAATCCAGAATTAAACAATTAAGAAGTTTAAGCTACAATGTAAATGTTTCCTTTATTTTCCAGAAAACATAGACTTGTGAAATATTTTACACAACCTCCATGCAGTTTCTTTTCCAAATTGATTTCAAATTAGATATGCAAGTAAAGGTATATACAATGGTTCATTGCACATGGAAAACTCCTTTTGAAAATGCATTACAACTTTGCCCTAGAACTTTGGAACTTGAAATACATAATGCAAGGCCAAATAAGAGCATATTTTCTTGCTTCCAATACAATATATTCTTTTTCCTTCCCAATGACTTGGAATTTTTCCATAGCACCTTCAAAAAAGCTCCTTCAAGAGACCTGAAATGAAGAAGGAAAGAAAGGAAAAAACCACATGACACCGATGGGCTCTCCTCCCATCCATAGGGTCGATTACCAACCCACCCCCGAGCAAGGGTAATCACTTAGCCACCACATAACTCCAATACAACACAAGAACACATAAAGTACAAACTACACATACACCAAAGGAACACAAATACAAATCTACCACATCGGTTTCCCCAAGGGAAACCACAAAAGGGGGAGTAGGGGCTCAGCCAAAAGGGGTGTACAAATCAAATCTCATGATGACATCTCCACATAATAACACCACATAAAACTCCACACAAGTACCACAATGCCAATACACCAACCACCATATCACACCATACCAACATCCCTTATTACTCCACTCACAAGTATGCAAAACACAAGGGGATGCTCACAACCCAAGGAATAGAAAGGGTACTCATACCTCAGTGATGGCCATCACCTAAGGGGGATACTCATATCCCAACAATGAAGCCCCTTAGTGTGGGAGCCACACCCACTCAATACCCCTACACTTGGAGGACCAAAAACTCCTCTAAATAGAGGGAGTCAACTCCCCTAGAAAAAATACACAACAACAATGACAACACATTATGACAAAGAGACCAAGAACATTACACATGAAAATCCTCAACAAAATCCTCCATAACAATTTCCCATATGAATATGCATACAAGAACAAGAGAGAAGAATACCTCCAAGAGCAATGATCCCAACAATGGATGGCTCTTCTTTCCTCTTCCAAGATCTCCTCCTCTCCAAAATCTCCTCCAAGAAAGAAACTCAAAATGGAAAAAGAGAAAATGGCATAGTAACCCTCTCCTTTTCATAAGGAGGGGGTTATGAAGGGAAGGAAGAAGTTACTTCCTCCCAACTAACTCAACCGCCAAAACCATTTCCCTATTTTCGCCACTTTTACAAAGGGGACATAAAAAGTGTCCCAAACACTTTTAAAAAGGACACAAATGATAAAAACAAACTTCTAACCTTTATACCTAAGGCATAGGCTATTCCCCAAACATAAAATATACCTCGATTTTTTCTTAAAAGACTTCTAAAATCCCATTTTAAGTTTCAAGACTAAAATTTACACAAGACAACCAAAATCCCATCGCCACATAACACCAACAAGAAATCCTTCGAACCTACCATCAAGGCCTATGGACCAAGAACTAGGACAAACATGATATAGACAAGATATAGACAAGACAAAAGGTGGCTAAGTGGATCCCTTATATCCATCAGTATTAAAACTCCTACACACTCCACAAAATGTGTCAGTATGATAGGAATATGTGTATACATGTACATAATCAAAAAGAATGCATTACATAATATTGACATAATCGAATAACCTACATAAAACATCACATATATATATATCCCATTAGTCAAAAATCGCATCAAAATTATCATAACATACAAAACATGACATTCATTAACATCACATCTAAAATATAATAGATCATCATCATCATCATAATGAGTATCAAGAATGTATCAAAATAAAATATGTTAGGTACATCATCCAAAACAAGAAGGCACAAATAGGCACAACAGGGGATCTCACAAAAAGGATATGACAAGAATTTATCCCCTAGATAAATGACCAACTATGCATCTAATTAGAAAAAGGAGGGGCAATAACCCCTAACTTCTTTCAAAGATACTCAAAACTATCCTTTGAAAGCGCCTTAGTGAAAATATCTGCAATTTGATCCTTAGTAGGCATATACTCCAATCTGACTTCTTGATTTGCACCCTTCTCCCTTAGAAAGTGATACCAGATAGAAATGTGTTTGGTTCTTGAATGCATTACCAAATTCTTGGAAATATTTCTTGCACTAGTATTGTCACATAATATAGGGATGGGTTCATCATTTACCACCTTTATGTTATTCAAAGTCTGCTTCATCCAAAGCACCTAGGTGCAGCAAGATGTTGCAGCAATATACTCAACTTCTATTGTGGATAAGGACACCGAGTCCTACTCCTTACTGAACCAAGAGACCAATTTGTCTCCTAAGAAAAATGCACTTCCATTGGCCCTTCTTCGATCATCCACGCATCCTACCAAATCAGCATCAACATAAGCAATCAAAGAAAAGTTATCATCCTTTTTATACCACAAACCATAATCCAAAGTTCACTTCAAATATTTGAATATTCTTTTTATTGCTTTCTCGTGAGTTTTCTTAGAATTACCTTGACATTTGGCAACCAAAAAGCAGTCAAGTACAATAAACCTCCAATCATAGACCTATAAAGAGTCTAATCAACCTCAAGTGACTCATAAGTCTTGCATAAGTAACAACTAGTAACCATAAGAGTACTTACAGGATTGGAATCATTCATGCCAAACTTCTTCAACATCTCTTTAACATACTTAGCTTGAGAAAAATAGAGATACCAACATCTAGTTGAACAATTTGAAGCCAAAGGAAGAAAGACAACTCACCAATCATAAACATCTCAAACTCTGTTTGCATCTCTTATGTAAACCTCTTACACATATTATCATCTCCACCAAAGATGATGTCATCAACATATATAACAACTATTAAAATCTTGTCTTCCTCTACCCTAATGTAAAGATTACTATCTGCAGTACCTTTCTTGAAACCTCATCGAAGTAAGTATTTATCCAACCAAACATACCAAGCTCTAGGAGCTTATTGGAGTCCATACAAAGCTTTCTTGAGTCTACATATCATGTCTTGATCTTCTAATAGCTAGAAACCATCTGGTTGTTCAATATATGTTTCTTCCTCTAAATCACCATTCAAGAAGGTTGACTTGACATTCATTTGATAGACTTTGAAATTCTTGTGAGCAGCAAAGGCAAGAAACATCCTTATTGCCTCCATTTTGGCTACCAGAGAAAAAGTCTCCTCAAAATCAATGCCTTCACCTTGTGAATAACCCTTACATACCAATTTGGCTTTGTTCCTCACAACCTCACCATCTTGATTCATCTTGTTCCAGAACACCCACTTTGTTCCTATAACATTATTATCATCTATTCTGGGAACCAATTCCCATGTCTAATTATTTTCTATATGATCCAATTCCTTTACCATTGCCTTCAACCAACCTTCATCTTTGCTAGCATCATCAAAGATCTTGGGCTCTACCTTTAACAGTAAACACAAATTCACTTGCTCGCTTGTTTTTGCAAACCTTCTCCTTGTCAGCACACCCTCGTTCTTATCACCAATCATCTCATATGTTGAATGGTTCTTCTAAACATACTTTTCTGGAGTCTTAGGAACCTTTTCTAATTCTTGTTTCTTCTCTTCTTTCTATTCTTCTTCTTCTTATTCTTCAATGTAGAGAGGTATATCAGATCCACAAACCTCTGGTTCTTATGAGATTCGACTCAAATTTTCATCTATCTTAACATTTGTGCTTTCAATCATCTTTCCCAATCTCTTGTTGTAGCATCTATAGACCTTGCTTCTAGTTGAGTAATCGAGAAGGATCCCTTCATCACACCTGAATCAAACTTTCCAAGGTCTTCTTCATCTCTTTTGATGTAGAATTTGCTACCAAATATCTTGAAGTATCTAACAGTAAGAAGCCTTCCATAAAATAGCTCATAAGGGGTCTGAATGTTATTGACCCTCAGCTGTACTTTGTTAAGCAAATAGACAGTAGTGTGAACAGCTTTCTTCCAGTACATATCAGGCAGATCAACATCTTTCAGCATAGCCCTAGCCATCTCTTGCACAGTCGTATTCTTCCTTTCCACTATCCCATTCTGTTGAGGGGTTCTAGGAGCAAAAGGATGTCTCCTAATACCATGACCTTCACAAAACTTTTCAAATTCATTTGAAATAAGTTCACCTCCTCTATCAGATCTTAAGCATTTGATCTTAGCGTCCATTTCATTTTCAACTTTTGCTTTGAAAATCATAAACTTATCAAAGGCTTCTAATTTTTCTCTTAAAAAAGTAACCCCAGTCATTCTAGAGTAGTCATCAATAAGCAATATGAAAAAACTTTCACCTTATTGATTCTTTGTTCTTGTAGGTCTGCATAGGTCAGTTTGAATCAACTCTAATGGAATTGTAGAACACTCCTTGTTCTTGAAATTTGTCTTCGTTTGCTTTCCCATTTGACACTCCCCGCATAATGTGTTTGCAAGCTTAGTTATCTTAGGCATATCTCTCACTGCATGAGTGGAATTGATCTTCACCATATTATCAAAATTGATGTGTCTCATTTGCTTGTGCCACAACCAACTTTCACCAGATTGAGCCAATAAATAGATTCTTCCATTTGCCTCCTTTAGATGATAGACATTTCCATTTGTCCTAATACCTTTTGCAACTAATCTTTCAAACCATGCCTTCTTGATCTTACAACCTTTGGCATGAAACGTAAGGTTGTACTCTTTACTACACATCTTACTGACACTAAGGAGATTATGCTTCAGACCTTTGACATAAAGGACATCCTCAATCTTGTTCTTTCCATCAATTGTTATAGCACCTTTCCACAAATTTGTGTTGATTCATCACCACCAAACTTGACAGCTCCACCATTCCACTTCTTCAGGCTGATGAACCTCTCTTTGTCACCAGTCATGTGGTTAGAGCAACCATTGTCAATCACCCAAGCATTTGCTTCTTCCTTTACATGAAAGGTGATCCACATAGCCATTGATCTTTCATTATTTTTGTCATCTTGCAAGGTACTGGACCTTATATTTTTCAATATCACCCTTTTTATCTTTCATAGCTATGACTAGGATTTCATTATTTGAATCATTATCCTCATCTTCTAAAGAAAAACTACTCTTCTTGGAATAGAGACTTCTTTTGAACTTCTCTTTTTGTTTTTATCCTCTGATTCTTTATAGGGACATTTAGAGGCAAAATGACCAATTCTCCTACAATTGAAACACTTGAAAGGTAACTTACCTTTGTATTTGTCGGTACCCTTCTTTAATCTTCTCACAAAGATCGCTTCTACCTCATCAAAGTCATTATTCCAATCTATTGTTGCATTTTCTATCTTTTTACTAGCTTTGAATGGCACTTCCTTCTTTGCAACATCTTTGTCAAATTCTCTCATTTCAAAGGCTATGAGAGCACCAAACATTTCATCTATTGAATACTTATCCAAGTCCTTAGACTCGTCAATAGCAAATACCTTATGACTAAGATTTAGGGAGAGATCTCATAACCTTTTTTTACAATCTCATCTTCTTTCACTTCTTCACCAAGACCTTTGATGCCAGTAACTACTTCATCCACCCAAAGCATATAACTGGCAATATCTTCATCCTCTATCATCCTCAGGGTCTCAAACCTCCTCTTGAATATCTGCATCTTGGCTTGTTTAACTTTATTATCTCCTTCATAAATGTTGCTTAGCTTTTCTCATACATCCTTAATAGAACTGCAACCCATCACCTTTGGAAGTTTTGAATCAGCTAACCCACACATTATAGTATTCTTTACCTTCGCATTGTTCTCATACAACCTAATCTCAACTAGATCTATTGGAGGAGCAACAAGAGCAATATAACCACCCTTGACAAATTGTCAAACACGAAACCCAAGAGAGTTTAGATGGCCTTCCATTCTTACTTTCCAAAAGGTGTAATTGGTCCCATCAAACCTAAGACCCTTGTAAGATCCATCATGTGTCATCCAGGATCTTTCTTCAAGTGGTTAAGCTTCTTCAGAGGAGCTTGGCTATGATACCAATTGTTGAACACACCTGGATATTGAGAGGGGGGGTGAATCGGTATCTATAAAAGTTAAACCCTTCAGCAAAATGCAAATACAAACTTTTAACAAGATCAACAACCCTTACACAAATCAGAAATACTTAATCAAAATAGTAGCAATGAAAGATAGGGCAATTAACACACATGGACAAGATAATACCAGAGTTATGTGCAAAACCCAAAAAGGGAAAAACCACAATGAGAAATTTCACAATATAGGAAGCTCACTACTTACAGAATTACAATCTTTTAAGGCTCATTGCATAAGGAAGCACACTGCTCCCTGATGGACTTGCAAGCTAAGGCGCATAAACTTAGGGCAAGATACAAATCACTTGCAATACTAAGGCGCACAACCCCAAGGCAAGATACAAATTACAAGGACCTATTGAAAAGACTCGCTATCTGATAGCAAGATACATGAAGATTTGGAATTTCCAACATATGTCAACAATACACTCTACTGACTAAGGTGTTAAAGCTCATCTGATCTTTCTTTTCCACAATTCGCTGCATCATTCCATACTCGCACAGTACCACACTCCCACTCGCTCAACTTTGCAACTGATTTGTTCTTTCATTTATATCCTCTGCAAGATCACAAAATGGCAATTAGATCAACCAAAACAATAGATAAACAATAACCTCAACAAGTTGGCCACCAAAACATAATGTGGTTCTATCTAGGGGATAGAGAGGACCAAAAACAACTTATTGCATCTTTCAATGTGATCGTAAACAACACACACACTAGTACACATCAACCCAAGTCGGCAACAAGGAAAGGTGAAGATGAAACATGTAGCACCTTACCATTTGGCCCAAAAACAACTTCAATTGAATTAACTCAATGCAGTTCTCAACAAGATAAGTCAAAACTCAAATACATCTTAATGCAATCTCAAATGTTGGTGCAGACCCCCAAGCACATAGTGCAAAGAAAAGAAGAAGCCCTATCAGCCAGACGTCCACAAATTTCCTAGAAAACCAACTCAAAACAATATGCAGCACCAAAGAGATCAACCATGATGTGTGAACCACAAAGGGACATTCCATGAACATCCAACAACACTTCCATATACTTCTTTCACACTATCATGCCACAAATAGCCACCGTAAACCAAACAAAAATAGAAAACTTCATCCTAAAAGCACATAATACACAACCATGAGATAGAACATTAACAAACCAACTTGTTGTAAACACCAACACATGAAAACTAAACTAAAACATTGCACAAACATTGAGAACACATTCGCCAAAATTTAGGAGCAGAAACATCAATGCAAAGAAATGGGGAGCATTTTTTGGACTAGCCCTAACAAGCAACAAAAACTACCAACTCACTACAATTACCAAAAACCTCCTCGACGATACAGGTGACCTAAAAAAATAGGAGTGCAACATCCACAAAGCATAAACGTTGAATCCCAAACAATCTTCAAAGCAACTTCCTGGGGCTTAACCTTTCACCAACATGCAAAGACCAAAACATCCTTGTAGCAACACATACTTCTTCAGGAACAACAAGAGAGAGCATAAAACATACTAGAGACCATCAAAAACATCTCTCCAACTTTAGCATTACTTCTAATCCTCATTTTAATGCTTCCAATCCTCATCTTAATGTTTATAATCTTCATCTTACTATATCATCATGTTATCATCTCTCCTGACAACAACTATAATCAATACGACTTCTAATTGTCACCAAACAAGGCATGACATCCAACCATGAACATCAGCAGCATCATTATTAGCACAATCATGAACATCAGTAGCATCACTATTAGCACAAAATCATACATCAATGACAACCCAATGTACATCAAAGGAAAACAAATGTCAAATATATGTACAACAATCTCTCAAACAAAGTGTTGACGTCAATTACAAACAATGCCAAACATGTGTACAACAATCTCCCAAACAAAGTGTTGACATCAATGATAAACAATGCCAAACATATGTGCAACACCATATGCCCACATGTAATTTTCTATATTAATATTTCCATTATTTTCACAGAATTTCCTAAAGTTTAATGGCTTTTTTATATTATTCCACTAATATCTCTTATTATTGTATAAGTTCTCCAGTGTATTTAGGGTAGATCAAATTCATTGCTAATGGAGTCCCAAGTTTTTAATTGATCATTCGAGATAATACTATTTATGTTTTTTATACCTTTTTTTGCCCAGGCCCTTGCCAAGCATCCTTAGAGTTGTGTAAGGAGCTTTTATTTATGTTCCACATCCCACCATATAGATTTATTTATACAGTTTATGTATTTTTGCTTATCATACCCTTTACTATTTGTTATGTTGCACTTAATGATTTCTCAAGCTGTCTAAATCGTTTTGAATATTAGTGAACCACTAGGACAGGGAAGTCACCCATTAGAAGGTCGTTGGTTGACTAAGCCTTCCATATCTTTTATTTTTTGGTACAACCCTTTCAATGTTATTCCTTACCAAGATTTTCCATGGTTCATCTCCATTAAAGGAGTTGATTGTCCATTTTACTGCCAGAGCTATGCCATGCAGTTTCAAGTCTTTCAATTCTAAACCCCAAGGATCTTTATCAATGCAACACCAATTCCAATTAACTGCATGCTTTTTTTTCCCTTTCCATCAGACCAGAGAAATTCTCTGATCTTTTTTTTGCACCTCAAGTCTATCTAGAAGCTACAAAAAGCCACACCGAGGAATAGTAAATAATGTATGAGAATTTTTTGGCAAACTTGGAAATTGCCAACTAGTGAAAGAAAATTCTTGTTCTAGCTATCTAGCTTCTTTTCTATTTAATTCTTGAACCAATTCCACATTTCTTTTAAGCATGGATAGATGGAAAATGGGATACCCAAGTACCTTAATTATTTGGCCCTCCCCATTGTATCCCAAACTTGTCGAACTAGTCCAAGGAGGAGGCTTTCTAGCTTAGCAAAATAGATTTTGATTTGGAGACTTTAGCTCCTGGGGCATCACAGAAATTGTTCAATTTCTTTACTAGATTATTAAAGTTAATTTCCTCCAAATTGACAAAGATTGTTGTGTCATCACTGAAGTGGATATTTATTAACTCAACTTCATTGGGCAAGCAATGTCCTCTTACTTTTGGACTAAATGTGTTGTCCCTTAATAAGTAGAAAAGGGTTGGTGCAAGGGCGCAGCCTTGTCTTATAGATCTGCCTAGGGGGATCGGGTATGTCAGGGAGCCATTTATATCTAGTTGGGCAGTGGCATCTTATAGTAAGGTCTTTATCATTTTACAAAATATGGAAATCCAAAGGCTTCCAGATTTATAATGAGGAATGGCCACTCCACCTTCTCATACGCTTTAGCCCAATCCATCCCTTCCCAGTTTGTGATTAAATTTTTTGGGATGTATCTGCTTTGATAAAACCCATCCGAGTGTAGCTTATCATTTTGGTTAAGATATTCCTTAATCTCAAGGCAATTAGTATGGTAAGTATTTTATAAGATTCATTTAGAAGGGTTATAGGTATCCAATTTTCTATTAGAGATTTGTCCCCCTCCTTTGGGACAAGCTTTATAATCCCTTCATTTATTTGTTTGCCAAGAGTACCTTTATTAATTGCTTCATTATAAACATTTAGGTCTTCACTTACCTAGTCTGAGTTTTCCTTATAAAACTCAATGGGCAATCAATCTACCCCTGGAGACTTGTCAACGTTGAAGGACAGTATTGTCTAAGTAACTTCATTTTTAGAAATTTCTTTACTAAAAAGTTCAACATCTTTTGGTGAGATCTTATTACGGATTATTTTTCTACATTGAATTCGTGAAAAATGTATCATCGAGAAGATCTTTATGAAGGAATATAAAGAATTTGTCATTCATTGAAGAAGACATAGTGTGTGTGAAGGATAAATAATACAAGCATAAGCAAATCTAAAGGAGAGGTTTATAAAAGATAATTCATGTCAGTTTTTATGAAGACATTAAAAGGGTTTACCATTCATTGAAGAAGCATAAACTTTGAGAAGAAGAAGAAGAAGAAGAAGAAGAAGAGAAGAGTTGTGAAGATTTTGTGAAGATATTACATGTATTATCATTTGTTGAAAGAGCAATTTAAGAAGGGAAAATTCTTTGTCTACTTTGGAGACATTGAGTTTCCTAGGGGTTGGTACCTCTAATAGGTTGATGCCTACAAATATTGTAAAAAGAAGTTTGTATAAGAGATTTATATAAAAGCAATGTTTTTTCGTGGTTTTCTCCCGTAAAGGTTTCCATATAAATATTGTGTTATTGTGTTCTCATGTGCATAATTATTGATCTTGAGTAAATGATGTTATTTGTATCATTCTAATAGGATGATATTTATTGTTTACTTCTTTCCTACTTCAATTTTAGTTCTAAAAATTGATACAAATAATCCATTTAAATGTTTTCTCTATAGTAAACTTTAGGCCCCTCATCACACACTCAATCTTGAATAAGATTTTAGTTGGTTAATCTATAATTTGTACATGATTATAATCAACTTTAATTTCTATCACTTTGGGTTAAAAATAATTTAGAAAGTAATGCAAGTTTTGTGTGGCTACAAATCAATTTGAAGGAACACTCGAGTATCTTTAATTCACGAGTTAATATCTTATTTCCTTTAAGGTTCCCTCTAGTCTAATGTGCCTTCATTTTTATAGTTTTAGGTATAACAATAGTTACTCACAAAAGATTGTTGCACTCGCAAGATAAATTGCAACACAAGCAATATATATTTCATTAACCATGAGAGTATATTTATATATTGAAATCTAATTTTTCAATTTTCTAGGGATCCAAGCATATCTTTTTTTAACTCAACACTCTTATTCTCTATAAGTTTATTAACAATAGAACGAACTCTCTCAAATAGCATAGAACCTATAGTGCAAGTTTCAATATTAAATATTAAAACCTCTTTAATAAGCCTTATTAAGCTAATTATATGTCATAATTCCTAACAATCCCTCCTATTAAATGTAGTTTTAACAATGGGTGAGAAACTTCTTATGTAAACGAAGACACTCTCAAATCAAAATATCAACAAGTTGTAGTGGAAATGCCTTACTACACCTCAAACATGGTAGTAACCAAAGATAAACCAATCACTCATTGATATACACTCAACAGTTCTTACATTCAATCTTATGTGAACAAGAACGCACCCAACCATTCACAACAAACAAAAGTGGAAGTAGATCATACTATCTCTTCCGCAGAGTGGATGGCCACACCTCAACAACACATCTCACTAAACAACCTCACCTTGTGAACTTAATTCAAAAGGTCACATATTTCATCACTACCACTTGCGAAAAAGCCTTATCTTCATTCAGGTTGTCATCAATAAGCTATCTTTCTTTTGAATACAACCCATTATCACATGTTCCTATCACATGAAATAGAAGCATGCATACATCCTCTTTGTTCATTTGCTTTGCATGAGGATGAGATATTCTAGCTAGATTTGAAATCCATACTAGGCTTTGTTTTCACAACCATTGCAATTTCCTCTTTAAACTAGTCAATTATCTTAGTTCAAAAATTTGCATCAATCAAAGAAGTGATCATATACTCCAAGTTTGGATTAATCTAACTTAATGTTAACACACTACAAGAGCAATTAGTGGACTTCAACTTTTATACCAACTAATTTTCCAAGGAATAAAACTTGTGTTACACTACGTTATCACCTTCCTCAATCTGTAGCCCAAACAATCTCTACTTCAAAGCCATTTATGGCATTGTCGACTTAGAACTAAATAGACTACTCAATCCATCCCAAACCACCTCATTTATGCACATGTTGCTTGAGGTCTTTATAAGATCTACTTGATACAAGTACGCATCAAACCAACCCGAGCCAATAATAGTCATCACCTTCTAATTTTTTACTCGTTTTATCAGCTCATCACAATTCATTAGTTTTTTTCACTATTCTCGATCAAAATGAGTTAAAGCTTAACTTGTCACATATGGAGGTATCTTCCTTCAAATTTCTCAACAACCATTGTTTTCTCTAATGAGAAACAAGCAAAAAAAAATCTCCCCATGCAATAAATGAGTGTTTGATACCACCAACATTACACTAAAAAAAAACCGGTGGCTTTATAGACAAATTTTATACATTTTTATCAACAAGTAACTTTTGAAATGGACTCACTCCTATTCCCTTCCATTCGCTATTTGTTGCAAGCATCCATGGTTCCTCTACCTTCAATATTGCAATCTCCTTGATTGTTGGTGCGCATTTTGTCGTGAATGCACCATAAGTCTTTGGATCATCTATTACTGTCATTTTGTTTGTTATAGGTGTGATAGGTGCACCATCTATTTCAAGATCATCTATTGTCGCTATTTCTTTTGTTGCTAGTGTGCGGTCTTTTACAACCAAGGCGTTGCCTATCAAGGGTTTGTATACTTCTACCACTAGTGTGTCATTGAGTTGTTGGTATCATGTCACAATTGTTATTCGTATTTTACTATTATAACTTCTATTAGTGCCTCCCCTATTACGATTTCACCTCCTACAATTGTTGCCACTCAATGGTGGGCAAAGCCTCCTAGTTGTAGGAGCTTTGCTAATGTTGCAAGTGTTGATGCTAGTGCTACTCGCCCTTTGAAGGAGAAAATTTGTCCCATCCCTTCTACCAAACCCTCCTCAGTGGTGGTTTATGGCCAAGATGTAGTGGAAAATAAGGACTTCCATCAACGTAGGGGTCTAGTGTGCAAATTCTACAACATTTGGCCTTCTCTACCAAACCTTCACAATTGGGTGCTAGATTCTTGGAGGCCTCTCGTAGCAGGGAAGATTGAGCTCTTCCCATGTATTAAAGATTTCTTCATTGCTTCTTTGGATTCTTCTGAGGACAGATATGTAGTGTTGCATAGTAAGTTGTGGTCTTGTGGAGAGCACTCTCTCGTTAAAGCCTTCGTAAACTTCCATTAACCCTCTTACTAAACCTCTAAATGTGTGTCTAATGTGGGTTAGACTTTTGAATCTACCCCTCAAGTTTTGGGATGTTTCCTATTATGAAGCCATAGGCAACTCTATCGGTCGCTTCTTGAAGGTCGAAAATACTTCCTACATGAGGCGCTCTACTTTTGCTCGCATTCTAGTGGGCATTAACATCTCCAAGACTTTTCACAAAGATGTGGTTTTGATGGTTGGGGAAAGGCCTTGGACTCAAACTCTTGATTATGAGGGTCTCCCTTTCAGATGCAAACATTGCTTCTTCATTGGTCACTTAGCTACAGATTGTCCTCTCTTAATGCAAGGGCACTACTACTGGATCGATTAAACTAACAAAGAATATTTGATTATTCATGCCCTTGATTCTTCGTTGAATGGCTCCACTCAAGACGATGATTCTTCCTTAGGTTCTGGTGTTGTTCTAGCATGCCCTTCAAACCCTATTGGGAAACATCTTATCCCAATCTCACAACCTATGTTGCCTTCAACTTCATATCGACTCCAAATTACTCATGTGGTGGAAGGTCAAAGTTTGCCTCGTTGTTCTATTGCTCTTTCTTTGCACGCTAATGGGCTCTCAATAGGGGAATCCCCCTTGCTTCCCCTTGTTTTGAGAATTTGGAAAATATCTCTTAGACTATTATTGGGAAGAAGAAAGGTGCGCCTAAATCATTATCCCAAACTCATGCTAATGCGTTGGATAAGAAGACAACTCCTAGAAGACCCATTGTCTAAGGTGGACCTTGGGTGTCCCAGCTCTTTCTATGGTTTGTAACTATTTTTAGTAGCTTGGCTACAACTATACCTCACTCCTTTGGAGTGTTGTTATTCTATTGTTTATGACTAATTTGGTATTTGTTTTGTCTTCTTTTATGGTAGCTTTTGTAAAGAGACGAGACACTCATTTTATGCTTATTCTAATAACCAAACAACCATCATTTTGATCATTTTTCTAGCTTAGGGCCAGGTTCGCATGATAGTCAAACAACCATCATTTTGATATTTTTCTAGCTTAGGGCCATGTTCACATGACCTAATTGCATGAAAATTTATGTAGCATTATTTTTTATTTCCCTTTGAATTATATTGCAATTTATTTTTGTTTTTAGGTTAAGCTTTTGAAAAGAAACAAAATTCTTAAAGTTCCAAAAGTATTTTTTAAAAAAATCATTAAGAGTTTATTATCAACCGCATATCCCAAAATAAAAAATGCTTAGCTCCAAATCTTCATGCTACTTTTCTTAGTTGCACAACCAACCTTCCATACATCATCCACAAATCTCATTTTGTTTGTTGTTCTATGAAGAATGGCAAACATATGCTTTCAATAGTGAAGTTACATCCATTTTTTTAGTGTACGAAAAAAGTTGCCTACTTTGTATTCTTAAGGCAACACATCAAATTTTCCTTCAACAATATTAAGCCTAATATCTCAAATGAAAATCATTAAAATTAGAAAAATTGAAAATAATAAAATAACAAATTTAGATCTTGATTTTCATTTATCACCGAAAGCATATAGATCAAAGTCATCACTTGGTTCAACATCACTTGAACCACAAGCAAATGGAGTGCCACTCCCACTGCGTACATCATGTAAAAGCCTCAACATCATCTACATTGACTCTAGCAAGCTCTACAATAGATGCATCCCAAGTTGGTACACTTAGGGGTTATATCCCAACTCTTCATTGCCCCTTCCTTGTAGTCAACTTCCTTATGTGATAGAGAAGCAAGTTGGAATGGACATAGACCTAATCTTCTACTTTATTCTAGCCTATCAATTACATTTCATTTAGTGGATACAGGAGTATGTACTCCAATTCCATTTAGCCAAAAAACTTGAAACCTATTGAAATTGGAGAGAATGTTGATACAAATTTAATATAAAAATTGCAAAAGTATTGTAAGTACTCAAATCTACGAATGTTGAAAAAAATAATTTGTGATAAAACCTCAATTGCAAGAGGTTGGAGGAGCCAATAATCTTGTTTGTGGAGGTACCACCATATACATCTTCCTTGCATTGGTCTTGAAGAGCACACATACTATGATCCCACCTTGAGATGAACTTGTCAAACTCTTTCCTAACATTATCCACACTTCTAGCTCTAAGAAGAATATTTGAAATGCCAAATTGTAACCATTAATTTGGGCGATAAAGCATATGCAAGGAGATGCAATGGTTTGTTCATCTTGTTCCAACGATGATGAAATTTATTTTTTTCACTGTGAAAAAATATTTATGAAGTCATTCTCCTATTATGACCTTTTTTTTCTATCATGGAGTTGATGCAATTATAGATTTCTCCCTAACATGGCCAATGCGTATCAACAAACCTAATCATATTCTTCATAGGATCGATGAAACTCAAAACATGGTCCACATGAACCCACCAATCATCATCTAGATTCAAGGTCTTGACATTTTGGACCCACTAAATTTGATTGCTTCCAAATACTCCATTAGTGGTTAATGACAATGTTATCCAATGACTTCTCGCACCTTGACAAGTGGTTTTAAAACGATCATGTGATACAATTCAAGTCTTGACAATCTGTTGTTGTGTAAAAAAATAAGTTAGAACATTAATGACAATGCCATCCAATGCCTCTCGCACCTTCACAAGTGGTTTTAAAAGGATCATGTGATACAATTCGGGTCTTGATAATCTAATGTTGTGTAAAAAATAAGTTAAAACATTAAAATATAAGTAAATATAGCATAAATTAAGAATTAAAATTAAATAAATTTAACTTCACAGTTCCAAATTTGATTAAGTCATGAAGACATCTTATTACATATGAAGGTTTGTTAAAAACATTTGGATGTCCTCACCTTCAATATATATAGCTCTCACCACTCCATCTAAATGTCAATTATTTGCATTATCATTAAAGGAGTATGGTACATGGTGTGCGAAAAATGTGCCCATACCTTTCATAAACCAAAGCACCTTCTACCCTACAATTTTTCATTGTCTTAATGACTTGAACAACATTATCAAGAACGTCATCTCTATGGACTCAATGAAGATTTTAGAAATGAATTCTACATCCTCGACTTGCCTTCACAATCAACCACCTTCAAGAACATTGCCCCTTTAGGGGACATTGCAATAACATTTAATAAATGTTTATTTTTGCAATCTTTCCATCCATATAAAATAATGGACACTTTATATCAATTCAAAGATCCCTAATTGGTTTAAGTAATGTATCTAAAAAAAAATGTGTTACCCATAAAGTGATGTGCACCTTTTCATTCCCAAGACTTTTGTAACCCACATATGCATTACTAATTTTCACTACCATTTCTTATTGATATAGTGATCTCACCAAGTTGAAAGAAATACCATTGACGTAAATGCAACATGTAATTTTCCCATCTACAATGTCTCTTGTTTCATTTTCAAATGCATTAACCAATGAGCCTCTATATATATTGAAAGAAAGGATGTTGGGAGTCCATATATATAAGGAGAATCTATAGGTGGCTTCAATGACATCTCTTTGCTAAATGATGAGATTTTAATTTTGCTCATTCATAGCATCACATATTATAATTTCACACCCACTTATAGCATGTAAGTGAGTTTTAACTTGACTATATGAGCTCTTAATTGTACCTCAAAATTGTTAACAATTCCAAATAAATGTTCCACCTCCTTAAAGTTGTTTGAACATCATAACATATTTCCATAGAGGAGATGCTTGATCATATGTAAATTATTTATTTGTCTCAAATGGTTATTCCAAATAAACTGCAATTTGCTATCATAATAAATTACAAAATTTTAATCAAAAATAAAAATGCAACCCTACAATATGTATAAACTAATAAAAGTTCAAAACAAACACCAAAAAATATTCTTGAAAATCAAACTTGTTCTTTTTCAAAAAAAATTGAAAAATTCATTAAAAAAAACTTATTAAAAAACTAAAAAGATTTATTAAACTACCGACTTTACATGAATAAGCTATATTTGTCTCCTTGGCACTTTGCAATCATCCTCCTTTGAAAAAAAAAGGATTATCTTCCAAAATGCAAAAATGACACAACAAGAATGAGTTTGTGTAAAATAGGTTTGTTTTTGTCAAACAACAATAGACACATTTTAGAGTTGCTTTTTATTTTCCAATATTTGAAAATGTTTTTTTCTTTCCTTTTTTACTTATACATTTTTTTTTGATAGACTTATTGACCAAAGGAATGCCCGAGCGACGCAAGGACATACCTTGGCCACTCCCACAACACTCCCATCGCCAAACTAGAACTTCGTCCAACATGGTACAAGATCAAGACCCCACGTACAAGAACCTGGGAACATAGAATTTATATATCGGGCTCCTCTTTAGGCTCCCACATACTCATATTTCACAAAACTCAACATGGACTAAACTCTAACTTACAAGTATGTAAATGCACATAAAAACCTACAATTGTAATTTGTAATGTGTGCAATTGAGAGATTAATTTTAAATGAACTACATGTCTGTGTATGTAACTAAAACGTTCTTAAACTAGACAAAAAAATGTTTTGAATAAACAACATATTTGTTGCTTCTAGAAGGAAAAATAATGTATTATTTAACACAAATGCATCATCTACAAGCCAATCAACTAAATATTGGTTTCAGAAACAGGACACGTGACTAAGATGGCTTGAACTATTAGAAGCTTCTACAAGACAACATATTCTCTGACTAACAGCAAATCATGCTTTCATCTTTCATATGGCTATGCAAGCTTCTGTTCTTCTATTTTGACTAATAGAAAAAAATTATTTGGATCATCAATCTCTGTGTTGTCTTAGGCCATTGTGGATCTGGTGACAATCGGCTCCACAAACATTAAGGTTCAGTCCTGTAGTTCCAGCCTGGCATCTTTTATGAATTAGATGTTTATCAGCATCGCTTTGCTTGGTCCAGGGTTTGCAATATCTGTATGTAGTTTATCAGGTTTGCTAATGAAAGTTGATTTTAGTTTTGTGAGAGAAATTTCACTTTGGCTACTTTCTTCTCTATCTTATAGCATCTGCTAATGAGAAGTCTGTTATCCCAGAGAACATTGTAAAGAAATGCGTGGAAGATGGGTTTTCTCAAGAACTATAGTAAAAATGCTCAGAAGCTGTATAAAAATCATGTCTGCTCCTACTTCCTCAAGTGGAAGAAAATGACATGTTTCAAATGGAGGTTATAGGAATAAAAAGGGGAATATGATGTTGGATCTCACTGATCCAAACAACGCATTATAAAGCCAACAGTATGTTTCTGGCTTGAGGAATATAAGCTTAGAAGCCAGATGGGTCGAAGCAAAATAGCAATGCTCTCACAAGGTAAAGAAGTCAATTCAGATTCTGACTACACAAATATTTGCAAAGTGTACAATTGAATTGAGCAATCGCTTGCTACAGACCTGATAATGTTTATAAGCAATGCCTCTTCAATGGTGATTGATCTCCACCGAAAGTTCAATAATTAATGGCAGCTCACAGTAAGGTCTCCCAATCAGATGATTGATTCTCCAATAACATTAGAATTGCCATCGTAATTAGATGAGATCACGTGTTGTGACCTTGAATGTCACTGTAAAGAAATTATTTTGTACAATTTCCAGGAAATTTATACGACAATGATGATGCAAAATTTCAAGTTAATTTCTCAGAAGAGATTGTCATTCATCAGCTGAATAGGAGGCCATTGAGTTACTTCCAGAACAGTTTCTCCTTCAAGGATGATAAGATCAATTATGATCCTGCTGAAGCTACAGAAAATATGGAAAAACCTGCCACCCTTTTTTCCAACAGTTATACATCTAATTTAATTTCTAATTCAACTCGGTGCTACTTTTACCAGTATCTTTTCTAATCCAGTTCAGACCAGCCTGGCAGCATGTAGTTATATCTAGTTGTAATAAGCTGACATGCATTGGGGGTATAAAATAGAAAAATAAATAAATAAAATAATTAGGATTCTATCCTACGATAGAAATAGATGGTTTTAGAAAGAACATAGCCACCAGGAGAATAGGTCTATACTTCAGACGAGGCTTGTGTGGAAGCTAAATTTTAAAAGTCTAGTTGGAAACTTGGTAAGTAGCAAATAATTAAAATAAAGTTCAATTTTCAACTATATATATATGTACTATTGATTGAAAATGACTACTCTCTTCAGCCCTCTTTCTTTATAAAGGGTTGAGAATAATCATTTCTGGTGGTTGGAAAACCAAATATTCGGAAGGTTGTAGCAATTCGTCCTCAAGATTGGTTGTCTTCTCCAGTTGGGTGTGACTCAACTCAGGGCTTAGGCTGTTCCAGTAAGTCTAGAACAGATTTTATTCCTTTCAAAGTTCTCCTTTCCTAACTTTGCAAAGAGATAATAATCCAGATGAATAAAAATCTTCTTCAAATGCATGCATGGTAATTGGTAAAGATTTTTATCTATTTGAGTTTGGATTAGAGTTTGGATTAGCTATACCTGTGGAATCCTTACTAATCCAGATCAGAACAGTCTAGAAGTTTGCAGTCGTGTCTAAACAGCAAGTGTTTCATGTTATTTATTTATTGTATTTTGCCGTAAAATTATCAGTTCAATGTATGATCTATTCACATAATCATTAGGCTGCTTTTGGTTAAGTTGTCGTCTTTCTAATGGAAAAATCTGTTTTAAATATTCTAAAATGCCGTCGACAGTTATTTATTATAAACTCCCTTTTTCTTCCAGCCAATGCCTAGTACGCACTCCAAAGTCTGCAATTTTTTCCAATATCACTGGAAGAGCACCCATGATAGAAGCCCATCTTTTAACTACAAAAAAAGGCCCCTCCAACAGATTTGCCGTAAGAGATGGGTGAGCATACTGTCAGCTACAAATTTTATTTTAAGTCATTGTCTTTCATCTGACTTTTATGATTTAGATAAATATCGCACCAGGCATGGTTATAGTCAAGATATGGTCAGTGATGTTTAAATATACAACTTGCGATGGTTCTCTCTTGATATAAATATTTTTTTCTCTCGAATATCTGTATATTTCTTATTGGAAAAGTTGTAGTACTCATTTTTTAAATCAATTAAAAGCGTAGCCACCAGAGACTCCAGTGTAGAGTCAAGGACCCTGTCTTCATACCCATATGATCATATCATCTGATGACTGTTATTTATATTTATTTATACCTTGATTTGAAACTGCATCCCTATACCTGTACTCCCGCATGTCAAAAAGCAACTTACAGGTATTAAAAAATACTTTTTAAGACTGTCAATAATTCCATAATCTGACAGTACATTCCAATGGACATAATATGTTTCATAAAAAGCACCTCATGTTTACTTTTGAGATGTATTTCTTTATCTGTTATGATAAGGTGCACAACCAATTATTCGAACAGCTAGCCCCACCTTGTCGTAGATTTTTCATCACATCCAAAATTGAGAATTGAACATTTTCCATTGAGATGGGATATAAAAAATTCCTTTAATCAATCTACATGCCCAGAAACAGCAGAGTTAATGCATCATTCAATCTTGTTGATTTGTATAATTCATTCTCCTATACTTCATTGTGTACTTGGATGCCCCTAAAGATAAATATAGCTCATTCCAAACAACTCATATCAATCTGAAAGCACATGGCCGCAAATGCTGGTACACTGCTCACCTGCATATCTTCTTGAAATAGCTCTGACTTTAACCAACTTTGTTGCCAAGATTGTTGACCACCCACCATTTGAGGGCAAATCTCTGACATCCATCACTTCAAGTTTTGAGCCAGCTTAATGTCTTTCAGAGTGTTTTGAATTTGAACCAGTCTTAGAAGTTTAAGACGTGCATATAATCATCAACTTAACTATGGTTTGGTGCTTGAATTTCACAGTATCAGATTTAAATATTTTTCAACTGGACTCTTGCAGTTTAGTTAATGACTTAAGATTCTATTGGATAAAATCATAAAACATTTAGTGAGTAAATCAAGTTTGCTTTGGGGAACAAAGTGTTCAAAACAAGAGTCCTCTGAATAGACAGTTATATTATTATCATACCAAACTATATCTTGAACAATAATACATTTCAAGAAAAGCTGTCAGGAACTTGACCATCTTACACACATCACAAACTGAAACACAATAAAATTCAGAAGCTAACGAGGAAAGAAATCATAGCCAACAAGCTCTAAGATTGTTCCATAAAGATCTCAGTCAAGACAGAAAACCTCAATAAATAAATGTAAATTCAAATTTAAAAAGGAAAACGTAAAATATGTGCATTGATATCTAAAACTACACAAACAAACTATGGTTTAATATGGAGACCACACACCACTTGCATGAGAATCATATACAGATCATAAGTTAAAAGGACATGAAAACATTCATTTTAAAGATTTGGTGTTTAAAAACGCTTATTTTTAGGCTGCAGTTCCACGACAAATGCTGTTGTAATCTGGATAATATCCAATATTACTCAGTTGCTTTACAATGGGAACATTGGAGTGTATCACCTAAATATCACCAAGGCATAAATTTCAACTGTAATTCAATTGACAATTGGATGGGAGTACTAACAAGGCAAGTTCAAATGAATCTGAAAAAAAAATGTTTTTGTCAACTGAAGCCTTACAGTGTATTCCACGTTTAATAAGTAAAGCCTCAGCACAAGTTACGTTGAAGAAATCTTATTGAGGCTTGCATTTGCAATTTTAATAGATAAAAAACTACAACCATAGGACTTTAAAAACACCATACATAATCTTTTAGTCAATGTATCATCAAGTTTCAAGGAAGGTGGGATGGGGGCATGGATACAGGGTTTCAACTTTCAAGGATGGCAAAAAAAAATCCAGATTTTGGAGATAGCAAGGAGACAGCTAGTAAACAAATTAAAAAATCGTGTTACAGATATCAGGACCTATTCACAATACATTTTTTTTGGAAGTGCATTCAATAGTTCACTACCCAGACAAAACAAGCAAACCAGACACATTAATCACATCAATATGATTGTTTACTATGGTGATACAGGCACATATTCTGGTATTGGATCTTAAACAAATGTATTTAGAAATTCAGATACTGAGGATTATTTTTGAAAGGTTTGTAAACCATCATTCATCTTTCCTTTTTCTAGTGTTCTGAGAAAACATGTCCCAAGGGCCTAGATACACACCCTTACATCCAAAATGTTTTGGGGATGGGAATATGGGAGCATAAAATTTTGAAGATGGGACAAACGAACAAGAAATTTCACTGGGGGCTCTTTTGAAAATTTCTGGCACATCTAAAGGACATCCCCTTCCTTTTTGCAGAAAATGACAACTTCCTAGTGTCCCCTAGCCGGACTAGGGTTATCATGATGTTTCCTGAATCCTGGCTGCTCCAAGGATGTTATTGAGTCCCCCACATCTAAGGGACATCCCCTTCCTTTTTGCAGAAAACGATGACTTCCTAGTGTCCCCTAGCCGCACTAGGGTTATCATGATGTTTCCTAAATCCTGGCTGCTCCAAGGATGTTATTGAGTCCCCCATGTCAATCACATAAAAAAGAAAAAAAGAAAATAAAATAAACCCCTAAAAAAAATAGAAAATCGTCACAGGTTAATGGAATTGTGGTGTTTTCTCTTAAAAAAGAAAGAGGCCGACAGCAGAAGATTTAGTTTGCTCTTCTATTCAAAACTATCTGCATTTTCATGTTGCTGAAGCTATTTGTGCTGGTCGGTAGAAGCAGGTCGAGCATCATTTTTGCTGAAAAATCATTCTCAGGATTGGCGCTTGAAGTTGTATGGACAGTTCGATGCCCCTTATCCAATCCTAACAGATTAGGAAGAAGCTCAGGATAAGCTCTCCGCAGACTAAAAACAAGTTTTAAGTTTTTTCATGAAATTAGGATATTTCACTTCCAATTCTGTGTTTAACGTAAATAACTGATTTTATTGGGTTCTGAATGAACACAATACTGTGGATTGAAATCATAAGATTTTTGCATTATTTTTAACATGAATGTTTTGGAAGAAAGCAGTGAAGTTTAATGGAATTGGGAAAGACTGAATTTTTAACATTTATAACTTGTTTGTTGGGGTTATGAAATCAGAAGTAAGCCAAGAAAGAAGGGGCAGAAGCTGAACCGTGAGCACAGGCCGCGAGCTTATTTGGAAACCATCCACTCAACTGCAAAGGTGATAGTATTTTCTCTGGTCAAGTCAGCCAAGCATGCTTTGCTCGACAAAGTAGGTTGGTAACAATACACAATCTAGAGGAGTATCAAATCGATTCAAAATCTCAGAAATTTAGTTTCATTGCATTATCAATAAGGGAGATTATTTCTGGTTAATGTTGTCTACATGTTTTGATATAAACGTTTCTATGAGACTTTAAAATACTCTCCTATCACCCACTAATCATGTATTGCTTTGTTCATGTGGTATACCCATTTTGTGCATATTCTACCCTCAACGCGCCCCATGAGATCATCTCTGCTTGAGGCATTCTGTCATATGATTCACTATCTGATCTATCTTGCATGTATTTTTATCATATCTGTAGTCGATCATTAGTCTATATCATGCTTACAACATTGCAACTTGTATATTCCCCTTCCATTATGCTTTGGTGAAAATTTATTTGAACTCAACGTTCATTTAGGTGCTGGATGGTGTATCATTTTAATATATATTACTTCAATAGATTTACCTACG
Organism: Sequoiadendron giganteum; assembly: GCA_007115665.2. Lineage (NCBI taxonomy): Eukaryota > Viridiplantae > Streptophyta > Pinopsida > Cupressales > Cupressaceae > Sequoiadendron > Sequoiadendron giganteum. The sequence goes on along the minus strand of CM021100.1, from coordinate 884,544,209 downwards.
CATATATTGCATTTACAGCAAATCTTGAGTCTATATCTATGCTTTCATGGCAAAATCATGGACAACCCCATTTAGCCATATTAACCCTCTATTCATCGCTTATTCTATATAGAGGGTTCAGAAATCATGAATATAGACAAACAATATAATTTAAAATCATATATTCATCAAACAAAACCCTTCATTACTGAAAATATATAGATAAAGAATAGTTTATGTTTAAATAGGTAGAAAATACTATCACCTTAGAGTGGGAAATAGTTCAGCCTTAGGGGATATATATTCAACACCAAGTCTAGGTTGTTATTTTTACACCAAAGGCGTGTCCCTATATGAACTTTCGAAGTTCGTTTTGTCCTTCAACGGATATAAACGCACTAGAGGGCATGGTTGACAATTCGTTCCTCGCCAACCATTGATTGCAGATGAGATGAGATTTTAACTGGTCTATTCACATCACATCACTGTAACTGTTGCATTTGATCAATCATGCCCCTTCACATCACATAGCCGTGATTGAAGGAACAGCCACTGGAAGGGCGTTGATGCTATCGCCTAACTCACAGTGACCTTGCGGTGCTCAAGAGACATCCGACAATCATAAATTCAAGGGCAATGAATTACCCAGGCGCATAATTGTTGAAGATACACCATCAACACGACCTAGCTAGTCGTTTCCATCGATCAGACCTCAACCCGTCTGGAAGGCCGAAAGGAACATGAGCAGGAGCAATCCACGGATGAAATCCAAACAACAGAAAGTCCATGATTGGCCATTCACAGGGTGTGTTTTGCTTGCCATCCTTCATTTTGCAGCTTCCCCGATCCACGCAGCCTTCATTTGTCCTCAACAGCTCTTCACTCTGCAACGGCTTCAGTCCCATTTGATTCGGACTTCCCTTCACGTGGCTTGCATGCCAACTTCCTCAACACCTCTAACGACTCTTTGACTTGTTATTTCATTATAGTAAAGGGTCTTTAGTAGTAGTTTTGCATTATTGGTTAGCATTTAAGTTAACAAAATTCTATCGATGCAACCATACCCAACCCAAGCCGGTTTCTGTTTTATTTGTTTGTTTCAGATTCTAAATGATGCCAATACAATGCGGGTATGCAAATTTTCCAAATTTACCTAATTAAATGGATTCGATGTTTCAGGGATGCACAAAGCCGATACTTCTCATTTTACAGGAACACAAAATTGATTACTTATGTCTTCTCCTTCTGATTTCAAGATGTGCCATTACTCATTAAATTTTTCTTGGTTTTCATGGATTGCAGCAATTTATTGAAGGCAGTTGAATCACAATGGAGCTAATTCAAATAAAGATTAAAGGCGGAGGGTTTTTTTTCCACTATCCGTAAAGGTGCCAATTTGGTATATTAAACTCCATATCACAAGGCAATGATTAATCAATTTTCAAATTTATGGCTCCACTTTGAATAAATTCAACCTCACCAATTTAGTTCATTAACCTTACACCCTACTAGGAAATCAGTTGTCACCATGGACACACACAAAGATATGCCTCTTTGGTTTGGCATTTGATATGTTATGATTACATTCTCCCTTTTGCGCGGTCCTTTTTCAAAAATATGGGTTTTCCAATTATAAAATATTGTTTATTCAGCACTTTGCATTTGGATATGTATTTTGTTTTTGCAAATGGAAAAAAGAAGGAAAGAAGAAAATATTATAGTTTTGTTATGTAAATGAGTATAGCAGAGAAATTTATGAAAAACATGTTCAATTGTCAATCAAGAAAATAAGGTACTCACATATTTATTTGAGATTTTAAGCTTCCATGGTTATTGAAAATAGATTTTTGAAAACAAATGCCCTACTAGGCTGTGTATATTTTTCTACTCCCTGTTATATTTTTATAAGGTAGGGAAGTCTGTTAATGTTCGGAGGTATTTTGAAAGTAGTTTCCCATCTAATCTGAGTAGAACTAGCTTGAATACTTAAATATATTGCAGTGTTCCACGAGGTTTCGGGGACGGGGACCAGGGGGACGGCAAGGGACGTGTTTCGGGTATGGGGGACGGGGGGTCTAAATTTGGGGTTGGCGAGGGGACGGCAGGGGGATGGCAACGGAGGGGTGGCAAGGTGTTGAAACACATATAGTACTTGAAAAAATAGTTATAAAAAGATGTATAAGTATAAGAATTATACATCTTGGAGACAACTAGGAGTCCCCTAGACGTGTTGAGGACACCCCAACATCCTTGAAGTCCTAGCAGCATCTTGGAGACAGCGAAACTGGTGGTGGGATAGTGGCCTTGGTGGTGGTTTGGTGGGGGGACGTCCCCCCCAAGTCCCCAAGTCTCTGAGACGTCCCCATCTAGGAAACGCGGGGTTTTTTGGCGGACTACGAGCTGTTCCCTTCACGCTTCAACTGTAGCCTCCCTTTTGTTTGCGATCCATACGACATTTAACCCAATGCCAGTTCAGCCAAATGCAGGGTGCTCACCTCCCTGTTCTCTCAGCTTGAGTTGTAAAGGATTGAAACTACAACGAATGGTGAAAGTGAAGGCCCCGATTATTAACCCAACAAGCATCTTGCTTTTAATGCTTCCATCACCTCCACAACTCTTCGACGTGCCCATTGCACACCAAGGTGCCATTGCTAGTTCTTAATCCGAATTTTTTATTTTAATGTGTGCAACATTCTTTTGTAACTGTAAATTTTTATCAACTTTTTCCAATAAAATAGAATAAAAGAAAGGATATTAATTTTACCAAGGGTTCCTAATTTAGCTAATTGCTTCCTAAAATGGTATCATTTTATGTTAAAATGGTATCATTTTATGTTGAGACTTCTTAATTCAATATCAATTTTTTCCTTTTTCTCACATTGGGGTAATTTTGCACAATAAGAAAATAAAATTCATCTATTTTATTACAGAATGGATTTTGATAGAATGATTGAGAGATTTCATGCAAACGAAAGTCGTATTCATGAGGATTCACAATCTTTAGCAATACAAAGAATTAAAGAGCTTCCAGAAGAATGTCAGAGAAAGATTTTGGAAGATTTTTTCTTTCATAATCCTATTCCTATATCTCGATATGTTGGATGGGGATATATTGAACCAATTCCACAAAGGAAACAAATTCATATTCTATCTCCATTGGTGACAAGAGGGGGACTGATTGTTTTAAAACATCTTGTAAGGCAATATAAAGAAAATCACATCATTTTCCCTTGCCAATCCATTATTACACTTTTCCTCTTTAGACATCATAGCATAGAAGAACTCATTACTATATTCAGTCCAACATGCAAAGATCTGCTATGCCATCTAACACCTTTCCAAGCTTCTACTAATGAACATACTCTCATGTTCATATTGAATCTTGTGATCCATTTTCCACATCTCCCACTTGAATGCATTATAAGACATGATAGTACAGAAATTCTTGGAGAATGGTATGATAATGATACAGGAATACTCGCATCTAAAATGATAAAACATCATTATTCATACCACTACCTATTCAACTTTGAAAATACCTATAAACAACCTAGAATCCATCTTATACTTGATATTGGTTGATGGTAGATTGTTTATGGGGATAATGTTTAGAAGAATACCACGACTTTGTAAATAATTAGTTTGTATATAATTAGGTTTGTGTGTAATAATAAAGCATGGCTTGTCATTGTCCACCAATTTGGTGCAATATTCCTCCATGCAATATTTTTTTTTTTAAATTGTAATTTACTAAGCCTTGCATGGCAATATGATTTAGACTACAAATATAATAATAATAATAATATTTTCTTATTTAGAAGGCATTGCCACCAAATAAATGTAAAATGTAAAGTTTTAAGTATTAAGGGAACCAACTTTTTCTTGTTCATTAGTAGAAGCTTGGAAAGGTGTTAGATGGCATAGCAGATCTTTGCATGTTGGACTGAATATAGTAATGAGTTCTTCTATGCTATGATGTCTAAAGAGGAAAAATGTAATAATGGATTGGCAAGGGAAAATGAAGTGAGCTTTTTTATATTGCCTTACAAGATGTTTTAAAACAATCAGTTCCCCTCTTGTCACCAATGGAGATAGAATATGAATTTGTTTCCTTTGTGGAATTCGTTCAATATATCCCAATCCAACATATCAAGATATAGGAATAGGATTATGAAAGAAAAAATCTTCCAAAATCTTTCTTTGACATTCTTCTGGAAGCTCTTTAATTCTTTGTATTGCTAAAGATTGTGAATCCTCATGAATACGACTTTCGTTTGCATGAAATCTCTCAATCATCCTATCAAAATCCATTCTGTAATAAAATAGATGAATTTTATTTTCTTATTGTGCAAAATTACCCCAATGTGAGAAAAGGGAAAAAACTGATATTGAATTAAGAAGTCTCAACATAAAAACTGATATTGTCGAGCAAAGCACGCTTGGCTGACTTGCCCCTTCTTTCTTGGCTTGCTTCTGATTTCATAACCCCAACAAACAAGTTATAAACGTTAAATATTCAGTCTTTCCCAATTCCATTAAACTTCACTACTTTCTTCCAAAACATTCATGTTAAAAATAATTCAAAAATCTAATGATTTCAATCCACAGTGTTGTGTTCATTCAGAACCCAATAAAATCAGTTATTTACGTTAAACACAAAATTGGAAGTGAAATATCCTAATTTCATGAAAAAACATATACACTTTTTTTTAGTCTGCGGAGAGCTTATCTTGAGCTTCTTCCTAATTTGTTAGGATTGGATAAGGGGCATCAAACTTGCCATACAACTTCAAGCGCCAATCCTGAGAATGATTTTTCAGCAAAAATGATGCTCGGCCTGCTTCTACCGACCAGCACAAATAGCTTCAGCAACATGAAAATGCAGATAATTTCGAATAGAAGAGCAAACTAAATCTTCCGCTGCCGGCCTCTTTCTTTTTTAAGAGAAAACACCACAATTCCATTAACCTGCAACGATTTTCTATCTTGGGAGGCTGGGTGACTAAATGTGGATTGTGGTTGCCAGGCTACATTGCTATCAACCGTTTCAAATGCAGAAACCATAACTCTACCAGCGCCAATGTTGTCACTATTTGTTTCATTTATTTTCCACTCCTCAGCCAACTCAACTCATGCAACGGGCATTTTATTTTCCACTCCTCTGCTAGCGATCTAAATGTGGATTGTGGTTGCTAGGCTGCATTGCTATCAACCGTTTCAAATGCAGAAACCATTACTCTGCCAGCGCCAATGTTGTCACTATTTGTTTCATTTATTTTCCACTCCTCTGCCAACTCAACTCATGCAACGAACGTTTTATTTTCCACTCCTCCTCTAGCCAACTCACCTCCCTCATGCGAACAGGCGTCAATTTCATCTTAAAATGGTTTTTTGTTAACACAAATGATTGCCTCCACTATAGAGCGCCTCTCGGCAAAATAAAATAAACCCCTAAATGAGATTCCACTAAGGTCTCCCAGACCCAGAAAACTTTAAGACTCATGCCCATTGCAGTTTTGCATTCACCAAACGAGAAGAAGAGGAAGAGGAAGAGGAAAGGAAGGAAAGAAAGATAAGGAAGAGGAGCAAGTTCTGATATATCCATCAGATGATGACTTCGATTTCTTAGCTTGTTACTCAATATACATATGTACTATGCAAGAAGCAGCATTTCATTTTTTTGCATCTCTTAATATAAATAATGCTTCACATAATGTCTATAATTATCAGTCTACCAGATGGATTATGTAATGAATGAATTGTTCTTGTACTTAATTTTAAACATTTCAGCTTCTTTTGGTTTCCTTAATTTTATTTTTGTTTACTTTTAATTTATTTGTATTTTAAAAATTCAAAATATTAATTTTTACATATCATTTTAACCATCATGCCCAGATTCTTGGAAGAAAAAAAATCTGTGCCTGAAACCCCATCCCCCTGACCCTGAAACTCAAAGAAACACTGCCTTCTTCATTGTAAATTAGCCTCGATCACAACTGGGAACACTATTTTTATTGCTACTTTCAGATATAGACAGTATTTATGATAAAGTCAAACATATATTTTTATCAGATTATTATCACTGAGATACACTAATCTGTTACTATTTAAAAAAAACAATTATTTTCTACTTTTTGCTAATATTTCATTATTACAGATTGTTAGTTACGTGATGTCTTAGTCCTTGAGATGATTGATGGTAGTATTAATCATCTGTTAGACTGTTGTGTATGGCTTGCTGACATTTTTACCATGGGACTAATCATCTATCGGACTGTTGCAAATGGCATGTTGCCTTTCACAATGAGAAACTAATGCATTCTCCAACTGGACCCCACATAACATCCCATAATTATACCAGGAAGTCATAAAAGCAACACAAATGTATAACAAAATCAAACGTCGTAAACAAAATGTACAATACATCCATGGTTGAACTATGCTAGCAATAAATCCACTAACATTACAAAACCTACTAAAAGAACATGTTTCAAAATTTAAAATCAGCTTCAGAAAAAATAAGCATCAGAAATTCCAGAAAAAACACATACAGTTCTCTTCAGGCCATTTATATCACCAACAACCACAAAAGATAGTTTTTCTGATCGGTCTATCACATCAAAGAAGGGAGGCCAAGCAACTGGTGCAGACATGGAGATTCCCATGAATCCAATCAACCAAATCTGACCTCTATCCAAGCAGCCATAAAGTTTTCCAGTTTTTATATAATTTCACCTCAAAGCAACAAACTTTATGCAGTTAATCAATTATTATTTTTTATAATGATGTTTGTGATACTGAATGGAAACTTTAATATACTAAACTATCCAAGTTTAGCTTAATGCATGCGTGCAATGTGGATTCAGAGTGAACAAAAGTTATTTGGTTTTGGAATAAGTTACCAAATTGGAGTCAGATACAGGTAGGTGCGTACAGTTCACCAATACAGCAACAAAAAGATTGAGAACTGGGTATGTTCTGTTTATATCCATACAAAAAACATGTAAAAATCATAAATATATACTGTTTATTAATTTAATATTTATCATGAGATTTATACTAATTTATATTAGAAAACAGTATGATAAATTTGTATCAATATGATAAAAATAAATAAACAGATGATCAATATTAAACTTCCATTATGATAATTTGGGCTTACGTTTTCTGGATGCTGGGTGGTCGAAAGATAGTGATTTCAAAGCTGTGAAGCATTTGGGTCAGGTGGAGGTGCTCAGATGGAAAGGGTGTCACCTGTGGCCCCCTAGGGGTTCGGATGTGGACCATGCTGAGCTGACTAAGATTTTAGAGAGAAAGTCTGCAGCTCTTTGCTTCAGAGGGATGTCTTGGCTTGGGCTCCCGATCCTAAAGGGGTGTATTCAGTGGCTGTTGGGTATCGTGAATTGGATAGAAGTATGGGGAGGACAAAGCCCCTTGTTGGAAATACGTGTGGAATAAGTTTGTGTGACCTATGTGCAACTTCTTCCTTTGGTTAGTGGCTCGTAACAAGTGTCTTACTTGGGATAATCTTCTGAAGAGGGGCTTTCAAGGGCCCTCCATATGTTTTTTATGTGGTAGTAGTGAGGAGTCTTCTTCACATCTTTTCTTCCAATGTACCTTTTCCAAATCTATCTAGTATTTATGGTGGGCGGTGTGGAGACACTCTTGTGTGCATGCCCTTTCCCTTACTGAGTTTTGGAGGACTTTGGGAAGACCCCCTGATATATCTTTCCCTCTCCAAATGGTGTGGACTGTTGGGCCTTCATGCATTCTTTGGCAAATTTGGCTTGAGTGGAATCGCAAGATTTTTCAAGATAAAAAGTTGGTGGTTGCACAAGTTTGGCAACGAATTCTTGGTATGCTTCAAGAGACTATTTCAACTAAATGTGATGTTGGAGCTCCTCTAATGTTGAGGAGATTGTGGTGTTTTTGGGTTTGGGTCTGAATGGTCTCAACTCTAGGAGGGCTTGTTCCATTGGAAGGAGACATCCCAACAAGAATATTCAAAGAGATGGTAGATGGTCCCCGCCTCCTGTTGGGATTTTGAAAATTAATACTGATGGCTCTTCCAGGGGAAATCCGGGTTATGCTAGTGTGGGAGGTGTGGGGAGAGATAGTTTTGGGGCCGCCCTTTTCTTCTTCTCCAAGTATCAAGGCATCCAAACTAATAACCTCGTGGAGGCTTTGGCTATTCTTGTTGCCTTAGAAAAGGCTTGTGCTCTTGGATGGCGCAAGATTAATTATGGATTGGATTCACATATTGTGATTAATTTGTTAAATAAGCAAAGTTTTGATGGGGTGAATTGCCAACTGTCTTCAATTGTGCGGAAAATTCATCAATTATGTAGTTCGCTTGAGATGGTGTCCTTTGTTCATATCCCTAGGGAATGGAACAATGTGGCAGATTGTCTGTCTAAATGGGCTTCAAAGTTTAGGGATGACTGGAAGATGGATGAATGGGAATTGCTTCCCAGTGACTGTGTTCATAAACTAAAAATGTTGATTCATGAGAATATGTGTGGTCCTTGAACGGGCTCTATTTTTCTTGTTTGGGTGGCTTGGTGTTCATTGGCTCTTGGTGGTTGGATATGCCTGTGTTGCTCTGGCTATCTGTATTTTTGCTACTTGTAATCTTGGACTTTCTCTAATTGAATAAATTTTTACCCTTTTTACAAAAATTTGCATTATGATAAAAACGGTATATAAACTTGTATTAGTATAGTAAATAATAATAATAAAAAACCTCGTTTATGAGGCTGCTCAAGTTCATCCAGTTGATAAGTTAAGAGCGGATGCTCGATGGATCCTGTTGGACAATGGTTCATTGAAAGTCAATTTTGATGGAGGTTCCCATGCAAATCCAAAAGAATCTGGGAAAATTTGGGGCTGGTTGTGCTGTTAGAGATGAGGGGAAATTTCTGGCAGTATCAACTCCCAAGTTACATGATGGAACAAACAATGAAGGTGAGTTCCAGGCAGCTGTATGGGGCTCCAACTTTGCAAAAAATTAAATATTATTGGATTGTCCATTGAAGAGGATTCCTTATCACAATAAACGCTATCCAAAAAAGTGAAACGCTGAATTGGAAACTAGATAAATAAATCTCTCCAATATGGGAACTATTAACAATCATTGAGGACTTCTCCATTGGACATGTATACAAGGAAGCTAATGGGTTTGCGGAGAGTTTGGTGAATCTTGCGATCAACATGCAAGAAAATTATGTTACCATTAATGTGTTGAATGGGCGACACATCATTTCCCAAAATGTCTAGCTTTTCACATATGCCAAATGGCATGTGTGTGTGACATTCGGTGTTGGTTTTCTGAATTAGGGGTATGTAGTTGATGCTAAATTGATTTGGAGTGGTAAGTAATGAAAATTTATTACTCTATGTGTGTGAAGGATGTTCCTATTGATTATGTTTGTGTGTGGCACTCACAATGGTATGCTTTGGTGCAACGAAATGATGACCCTTTGCGTTGTTTTCAAAAAAAAATATGGCCTCGACTGATAGCATTTTGCACTGTATTGGGCCTAATGGACACCTCAATGTGTTTAATTTCCAAGGTAAGACAAATGGCCTTTAAGGGCAAGATTTTTGAGCTTCATTTGAAATAGGTCTTCAAGACCAAAGCTAGTGTTACTCTACATGTAGTGAAGATGGTTCTTGGTGATGTTTTCATGGATGTTGAGCACAAGCACCGTGTTAACACAAATATTGTGTCCATTTTGTTGTGGTTTTGTTGGACCTTAGGGAGGACAAGGTGTGTGTTAGTCGAATTGTGGAGGCATTGATAAAACTTGTGTGGAGGCGAGGCTTAAAGAAAATTCAAGATGTTGCAATGGTGAGTGTTGGGCTTCACCCTCGTGTTGGCCACTCTCTAGCTACCCTCCCGACATATAATGGCCATTGGATTCCTTTTGTCATTGATGTGATGGATGCAAACAATGAAGTGTGCAAGCAGACGGCGTGTTAGTGGTTAGAATTAATAAAATCAATGGTTGGTGTTTCTGATTATGCTAGTATGGATTGGTCCTTCACTCTAGATCCTACTAAAGGTGTCCCTTTAGAGGAGGATGACATCTCTGGTGAAGAAATAGATAAGTAAAGCTTCAATCTATGATTTAGTGGCAACGTTCAAATTTAGGATATATATATATTATAAAATGTAATTAGAGATTTTTTGGCTCACTGCTAAGGCCTTTGCGTACTCTATGTTTTGTTACAGTTAATATGTGAAGGTTCAGCTCCCTCAATGCTAATTTTATCAATCAAAGAAAAAGCAATATATAAAGTAACATTATGATTCCATAATATTTCTAATCAAAATGACAATATAAAACACAAGAATGCCAAATGGTCTCCCCCCCCCCAAGGTCGATTAAAACTTAAATTTGACAACGACGCCCATGGGAACCTAGGAGCATCAAGTGCAGGCTTCATAATCCAAAACAAAAAGGAGACGTGTTGGGATGGAGCGGTCAAGCTACAAAATGGTACCAACAACGTTGCAAAACTTGTTGCATTATTTGAATTTGTGTGTGGAGAAAGGAATTGAATCCATCACCATCGAGGGTAATTCCTTGATGACCGTTCAGTCCATAGTAACCAAAAAGTATCAAACTAGAGGCTTGTAATGTGGGCCGACCAAATTCAAAAGCTACTAAGCAAGATAGATGAGGACACAATCAAAACATATTTACAGAGAGGCCAACATGGCTGCTGACTACCTTTTCAATTAGGCGATTGACCAAATTGAAAGCTCCAAGCTATCCAACAACATCGAGGATTGGAAAGATTTGGCCAATATCCTCAATTCAAATATGATACGAGCATGAGGACTCGATATGACCAACTAGCGACACGAAGCCATCAAAGGCACAACAAGCATACATTTTTGCACATAGAGAGCAAAAGTCGAGGGAATCATGCAACAAGATTTGAAGGACAATTTTGAGGACATCCCAAGATTGGTGTGATTTGCACCTCATACCCAAATGTGGATCACATGAGGGATGATACAAAGCATAAATAAAAGCAAATGGCCTGGAGTAAAAACACAATGGAGATGGCAAAATTCCTATCTATCAAAGGTTGTGACTATAAGTGCAATCAACATAATCTAAAAGACTAGTTAAGAGAGGTCTTTGTGATTCAAATAAAGGCCGAGGAAGCAATGATTCATATGATCATCAAAGAGAAGCACCTGTCCCATGCACATGTTCACAACACCAGATTCTAGAGAGGTTTCTATATAATATAGTCAAAACATCAAGAAATTTTGATTGCGGCAAGCGAGTAATAAACAGGTCAGTGGTTCCTGCACACAAGTCCAAGGCATCAAAAGCTCTCTCAAGGATGAGCAAAGTCCCAAAAGAAGGATTGGTAGGGAACGCCATATGCATACCAATGGCAAGACGAAATGAGGATATGAAACAAGCTACTACTCTTATGAGGGAGGGAATGGCCAGAAACAATATGCAATCATACACCTTTTTCATGGGACATAATATAGATCTCTTTTGACCCGCTTAGATCGAAAGGCTACAAGAGATCATTGAAGGCATTCACATCATGATCTTCACCCTTGGCTAATGGGAAGACAATGTAACAAATTTTCTTTGCATATATTAATATAATGGTAGCTGTCCACTTAAGCAGTAATTCGCTTTTAAAAAAAGTTACATTATGATAAATAATTTAATATTAAGCTTAGTGACTATTTCAAATTATCCATACTACTAGAAGTGAACGGAGATGAATCAAACACACAATATACAAAAAACATCAAACAAATTTTTGTCCAAACTACTCGAAGTGCTACATCACTCAACTATTCATTGATCACTTCATTTCTTGAACAATTGATACAAAACCTTACAAATTACCTCTATTTATAGAGGTTTTATCAAAACATTACTAGAAACATCTAATCCCTATCTTATCTCTAGAAGCTTCTAAAACAATCCATTTAATTCCTTTTCCTTTTGGAAACTTTCTCATGTCTTTTTCAATTAACTAATAATGTGGTGAGAGAAAATCAATTGCCAACACTCTCTTAATTTCAACCGCAAATGTTTCAACATCTTCAATTCTAAATATTTGTCTTCATAATGTCTTTATCAACTAATCTTTAGATCTAACAATATTGAAATAGATTTTTCCAAACTATCTTACATCTCAAACATCCAAACTTTCTTTGATTATTTTTTATTCAACATGTGAATACTTATGTCTGTACAACTTTCTAAACATACATGTAACATATTACCAATTCAATCCATCCACAACTCATTTACACACAATTTATCATAGATTTTTTCTTCCATTATCTATTCCAACACATCTTTTCAAAATGATTCTTCAATCCACAAAAACTACAAAACTGAGGATTCCAACATATTTTTTTCTATGGCTTTGTTTGTTACAATAGAAACATTGAGAACAGTGCATTTTTTGAATTGCCTTACTTTTAGCTGTATTATTGTAACACCATTTGTAATTTTTTTACTTCTAACATATCCAATGCCTTTATTCTTCAACCTCACTCTTGGTTCAACAAGCTCTCTGATTCCTTGCCAATACTTTCCCAATCTTTTTCTTTCATAACCCATTTCTTAATGATGTTAAAAACCAACATTTTTTTCAAAACATTTTGTTCTTGTTATCACAGCCAACAATATTTGTGAATTTCAACACATTATTTTCAACCTTACACTATTTATTTAAAGAAACTCCAGCTATATCACATAAATTATTTGTATCACAAGACATCACAAAGTGAAGGCTTTGATCAAAGACAATTTCTTTCGAGCAAGCTACAGTACAAGCAATTGATCTAATTGATCATTTTGTTCTTTCAACTTTGATATTTCATATTTCTATGAACTATTTTTTTTCAATCTCTTCAATTTTTCTTCCAAATCTTTTTGTTTTTAACCTTATCAAACAACTTCAACTTTTCTTCTAGTTTTTCTTTTTTGTTTTAACTTTTTCCAATTATTTTCCAAGAATATCATTTTCATACAAATATTCATAAATATCATTTCGTAATAACGTTATTTTTTTATCATTTTGAAATTATACATTTTAACTTTCATCAATTCTTCTTCCAAAATATATTTTTCACACATTAAATTTTCATTTTCCTTCACTTTTTTCCAATCTTTTCCATTGAAACATATAATTTACATATTTAATTGAGTTCCCTAATGCTATTGTTTCTACACTTAGCTATGATTCATTTTGCTACAGCAATCCAATTCCATGTCTCTTTCTTTAGTGGCTTCATGCACCTTATCTCTCCTTTAGCTATGATGATTTTAACTCATTATGAATAAATACATTCAATCTTCATAACAAATGACATGCCTTGTTTTTTTACAGTACTTTTCTATGATGTTCTTCTTTAAATACAGCAATAGATTTTTAACACATTACAATGGCTTCCATTTTTCTATCATCTTCTTCACAAATAATGTAACAACTCTTTGAACAAAAATTAACGTGGCTTACACAAACCTAGCGCACTTTTATAAAATATAGCAATCCAGCTTGGGAGCTCACCAATTTTAATGATTGAACAATTCCTTTAAAACATTCTATTAAAATTGGTCAGACACTAAAAATTAGTGAGCCTCCAAATCAAATTGCTATTTTTTTCCTAAAATTGTGTTAGGTTTGTGTAAGCCACCTTTTTGTTTTTCAAAAAACTATTACATTGTATGAGAAGGAGCTAATAAAAAAAAGTCATTTTATGTGTTAAAATTTATCATTGTAATTAGAAAAAAAGATTAAAGGAAAGTGCAATCAAGAAAACAAAGTATATCACTCATTATAAAAAATTGTATGTATTTATACATAATGAGTTAGAATCATCACGAACAAAAGATAGAAAAGAGGCACGAAGCCATCAATTTATTGTCATCAAGAAGGAGATATAGAATCAAATCCCTTTAACAAAGTAAATCACAACTAATTGTAGAAACAATAGCACCAAGTAAATTCAATTGAATAAAGAAATTATATGTTTCCATGGGAAATATTGAAAAAAAAAAATGAAGAAAAATATGAAAATTTAATGTGTGAAAAAGATATTTTGAAATAGGAACTGATTAAAAATTAAAAATCTAATTCAAATTTGATAAAAAAAATAGCGTAGTTAAGAAAGGATATTTATGAATATTTGTATGAAAATGATATTCTTGAAAAAAAAATTAGAAAAATTAAAACAAAAATCAAGAAAAAAAGAAAAGTTGAAACTATTTGATAAGGTTAAAAAGAAAAATGAAGACTTAGAAGAAAAACTAGAGAGATTGGAAAAACAAAATAATTCACAAAATGATAAAATATCAAAATTAAAAGAACAAAATTATCAGTTAGATCAATTGTTTGCAATATATTGAAAATAAACTGTGTCTAAAATCAAAACATTCATTTTGTGATGTTTCATGTCATAATAGCTTAAGCTTCTTTAAATAAAGAATTTAAAATTGGTGATAATGTGTTGAAATCCGCAAATATTGTTAGTTGTAATAATAAAAACAAAGGATGTTTTTAAAGGATAATGGTTTTAAGATCATGAAAAAAATGGATTATGAAGGAAAACATGATTGGAAAAATATGGGCAAGGAATTAGGAAGTCCATTGAACCAAAGAATGAAGGCCTTGGATATGTTAAAGGTAAAGAAAATACAAATGGTGTTATCAATAATATAGTTAAAAACAAGTCAATTCATAAAATACAATGTTCACAATGTTTTTAAAATAACAAAGACATAGAAAAATAAATATGTTGGTATTCATCCTTGCAGCATTTGTGGGTTGAAGAATCATTAAGGTGTATTGGAATAAAGAATGGAAAAAAAATCTATGACAAATTGTATGCAAATGAATTGTGGATGGATTGATGGATTGAATGGGCAACAGGTTACATGTATGTCCAAAAATTTGTATAGACATTAGGCATAAATATTCACATGTTAAATAAAAAAGAATCAAAGAAACTTTGGGTGTTTGAGATGTAAGATAGTTTGGTTGTAGACCTAAAAAATTAACTAGCAAAAACATTACGAAAACAGAGTTTGAGAATTGAAGATGGTGAAACGTTTGTGGTTGAAATTAAGGGGGAGAGTTGATGATCAATTTCTCCGACATTATCAATTAAATGAAAAAAAATGTTATAAAACACTAAGTGGAACTATTAAGTTTCTAAAAAGAGGGATTCTTGAATAAACAAGATAAAGTTTAAAGAGTTCTAAGTGAAGAAGTTTCAAGAAGGATAAAGAATTAAATGGATTCCCTGCCATATAAAGTTACACATGATATAGTAGTAAGATATTGTAGGTTTAGGTTGAGTGTTAATCGTTTCAATGTATAGACTACAATCAAATTTGAGTACAAGTGCATCGATATGGTACACTAATATGACATAAAAGTTTTTTTTTTATTTTTTTTTTGGGGGGGGGGTGCCCGTGGTACATTTAGGTATGTCTATAAAAGAACATTTTAAATTCATAAATATATAGATAAATAGATAACCTTAAAAAATACCACATATCATACATATGCTAAACAAATGACCATTAATATTACAAATTCAAAATACAATATACTAATTCCATATCAATTTGACAAACTTGAATATCATAATTACTATTCATTTTCCATAAATATTATATAAACATTTATTTAATTATTTATTAATTTAGTAAATAGGCAACATATATCATTTATTTAAATAAAGTAACCTTTACTTATTTAAATAGATTAAGACTTGAAATAGAGAAATTAAAGAAACATAAAAAAATAATAAATCAAACAAAAGTGAAAAGTAAAAGAGACAGGATAAAAAGAAAAGGAATTTAAAAGTCATTAAGGTTTTTCATTTTGTGAAGAAGTAATAGTGAACAAATCCATGAATGAAACTCACCGAAGAAATGAAATAAAAAATGTTAGTCTTCATTTGTTGTCTCTTTTCCTTCTCATAATGGATAAATCTCATGCTATAAACAAAATGATAAGGTTTAGGGCTTTTACATGGCAAAAAAGTAACAAAAACCCTTAGAAAATCGTGTATGCAATTCAAAACATTCAAAACTTGTTCTAAAATCGGCACATCGTCACTGGAGTTAGTCAGATTCGACACGTGAAAGTTGGGAACATTTTAAGTGGGAGAAATTTGAACCTTGGTTGAATCCATAGGTGATTTGAACCAAAATCCGATTTCAAGACATTTTGTACACTAAATCAAACTGTATATCTGTCAATTCAGCAACTTAGCATATAGACTAACACACAATATAGTTTGTTTTACCAATCATACTACCAGTTTAAGTTCAAGTTTGGTTTGCAAGTTCAGTCCCAAAAAAAAATTAAGTTTGGGTTCATTTTCGGTTCATCCATACAAAAACATATAAAAATTAAATATATACACTTCACCTTTTATTTAATCTAAATTCTCATAGCATCCTAGAAGCGTTTATATTTAAATTATACAAGACCTATGTAAATACTTTTAATACTCTTATTACTTATAAAAATGCTATTTAATATTTTAACATTTTGTTAAAAAATAAAAAGACATTTGACGTGTCTCTCATTGAAATGGAAATCATTGTATTTTGTTTAGTAATATTCCCAAGAGGCATTACCGCATATTGTTGTAATGTTAAGAATAAAGGTGAGACTGAGGTGAGGAAAAGGGTAAAATAATTTGTTTTCATCCACAATTTGTGATGTCTCCCAATGAAATAATTTCTTTTTGTCTTAAGTGTGCTTGGATAGCACTTTGCAACTCAGCAACCCCCTTAATATAAGTGTTCAAACAACTCAGACCACAACACATTTTATCTCCCACAACATCCAAACTATTGAGTACATATGGACAAAAATACTTAAAATTTAAAAACATGTTTTAGAAGAGATTGACCCTAAAAATGCATACAAATTCATCAAAAGGTGAGAAAAATTATAGAAAATGTCTAGATTCATCACAGCAGCCTAAAAATGAGTCCAAATTCATCATAGGTATACCTAGATTTGTCCTAGTTGAACCCACAAAGGTTTTTTGAACCCTAGGTGGATCAGTTCCAAATCCAAACCAGGTTTGAATTGGACCTAGATCTAGCTAGGTTTTTTGACATATATAGTCATGTTCCTATTATTGTTGCATCTCATATCCATTATTGCTGCTAACATGAAATTGGAAATGCCTATTTGCTGATGTTGGGACGTGTTATCACACACGAAATACCAGTTTTCTGTTGCTGCAAGGAGTTAAACATGTGAAATCTATTATATGACTGTCATTTTGGGTTTCTGGACTGACGTCTAGGGTTTCAGACGGTTCATTCGCCACAGGAATTGATTTGGATATGCCATGTTGACCGTAGAATCGCCTAGTAAAACCTTTCAATGATTCCATGCAATTCCAACCAATGAAAATCAAATCCTGCCCCATTCCACAGTCCAATCACATCCAAATCCAATTATGGGACAAGCATACCCGGTAACACAAGGTTTTCCTAACGATTTGGTAACATAGGTTTTGGAGAAAAGCAAAATATTGAGATGGGCTTCAACTGTAGCCAACAGTTACTTGGTTTTAAGGACAGGCAAAACATTGAGATGGACTTCAACTGTAGCCAACCTGAATGAATAGTGAAATACTTATATATTGTTCATGTAATAACAAATCAACAAAAAACTTATAAAGATACATCATAAAGAAGTCATTGGTGGAACTTGTTTTTGATATACTAACAAGACAAAGCAAGTTTTTAAAATACTCACAACCCCTCATAATAAAACTAGTTGAGTGATTTCAAAACAAGTCATTTGCACTCAAGACAGCAATACCATGCAAGTGTAAGAATTCTTTACAGAATCAGATTGAGATATGCGAGCTTTTGAAGACCTAACAATTTCATTAAGAACTGGATTTAGGGGATGCAGACGATAACCAAGCAAGCAGAAGACAATAACTAATTAACTTCCCGTTTTGGGGATTTCTGAGTTTCATGCAAAACACCAAAGAGAACCATAGGCCATTGTAGAACAGGGATGAAAACAAATACATTATTTCTTGCAAAATTCACCATATTTACTGATTTCTAATAAGCCTTGTTTTTGCTCTATTTTGTTGCTGAACTGATTCTTGTATTTATGGTCCTGCAATACATCATGTTATGCTGCACTTATGCACATTCCTTCTATGAAAACACATGTTGCTTCCACTTTTGCAGTAATAGAGTATGAAACAAGGTATCTCTAGAATATACATACATATCTATGAAAACATGTGTGTTCGTCTCTACATATATGTGCATGTCAGTGTTCTGCAGGGACACATCTCCTAAACCTGGCTGCTCATCCTGGACATCTGAGATGGAGGGATTACCCTCTGACCTCCATACCCCTTTTATTCAGCATAAAATATAAATGCTCTGGCATCCCTGGGATGTCCTGAGAATGGCATGACATATCCTGGTCATCCCAGGGACTCCAGAGCATCCCCAACATCACACACTCAAAAAACAGCAAGAGGAAAAGAAAAAGGAAAAAAAACATTCAGAAACAACTGAAACTGATACAATGACCAATGCAAACGTAGCCCAGCACATTCATGTTCATCTCTATCTCCATTACTCAAATATTCTGCTCAGCAATTGCAAGGGATGGCAGTCCTGTGGATTATATTGGGTATATATAGCATTCAGATACTCCTTTATCTTACCAATAAGTAGTGTGTCTACCGTGTTTCCATTTAGATTGGATAATGATCAGACTTAAGATAAAAGCAATGAGATGCATACAAGAGCATCCAATTTGCAGGTGTGCTTGTGCACTCAAAAGCAACAAGACCAAAATCTTAACTTAAAGTTTTTTTATTATTATTTTAAATTTTAAAATAATAAATATTAAACTTTTATAGGAATATTAATTTAATCTCAGGATAAGTATTTTATTTTTATTTTTACAGGTATAAGAATGCCTATCCTCAAACCACTTTCCCATCGTTGCAAAGCAGAAATATGAAAAACTTTTATTTTTCTCTAAATACTTCTAGAAAAAATTGCACATGCCGTTTTATAGCAGAGGTCCAATCTCAAAGACAGAGATGTAAAAGATTGCAATAGATCATCGGAAACAAGTGATAAAATTAAGGATAATGTTCACCAGTGAGCTATTTCCCTGAAAAATAATTCCAATTTTGGGAGACATTTGTAAATAAATATCTGATTCAAATTTCCATTAAAAAAAGTAATTTGTAAAAGAAACAGAAACAAATACAGTATCTAATTCGGTTATGGCAATTTTTGAAGATCCACTGATAAAGATTTGATCGCATGAGGTGTTTGTAAAACCACATGCACATACACATATTTACAATTTATACATCAAAAGGCACAGTAACATTAAAAATATTTGCATATATTGTTATATACAAATACCTTGCAGTTTTTATATTTTAATTTATAGCAGTTTTAAAATTATATTCGTCTTTTGGATACTGACATATGTGTGTAAAACAATTTTTTAATTTTTCTTTTCTTCAGTGTTTTGGAAAAAATTTAAAACCCTAAGCCCGATTCGACTCCGAATGGCACGGCACGACACTGTATTTGGACATGAAATATGACCTATATTATTCGTCCGGATACAGTATGCCATATTCGGTATTATTTCTTGACTTTCAGAAAACGCAGGGTTCCTTGAAATTTAAGGACACAAACATCGGGAAAACGGAAATATTCCAAGTGAACCAACCTCATTGTCATTCATCTCATGAACTAACTTTAAAATTACAAGATCTAGAGGCCAAATACATTAAAAAAAGGCCAAATTTTCCTAATTTCAAAAGCAGATGAAATATTCCACGGACAGTTGCCCCTGACAAAACTTACAAACCCTTAAAAACCCCAAGCAAACAAGAGAAAGATCGGGGTAAATGAGAAACAAATCAAACAAACATTCTTTAAAACCAAAACACAAGAGCAACAACGTAGATTTAAAACTTACAAACCTCATAAAAAATAAAATAAAATCAAGCTCCCCCAGACCTGTAGCGATAGAGCTTGCCAATTACGTGGAGGGCGGTAACGAAGCCAATGAAACAGAGGCTCATCACCAATACGACCGTGGGGGTAATTTTTAGTCCTGGGGCATCGTCCGTGTAAAACCTAAGCATATTGCTTCCGCCACCGCTGCCACCACCAAAAGCTCCGCCGCTTCCACTTCCACTGCCCCCGGTGGTCCTTCTACGCCGGAGGCCGGCCGTCGCGGCCGCGGTGCCGCGCGGCGCCGCCCCCGTGGGGCCGCCCCTCGTCACTGCTGAAGCCGTCTGCGACTGTGAGGATCCCCTCGCCATTCAATCTTTTTCAGAGCAATGAATCGACAAGGTTTTCTATTTTCGTTTGGAGTTTAACCTTTTGAAAGAGATTTCTTCGATGGTTTCTCGCAGATCTGAAACATATAAGTAGTGTGGGGTTTGGTTTTGAGATATTTTAGTTTTGTCTTTTTGTTGTATGCTCTTGACTTGAACAGTGTACAAGATAAGTTTTGAATTGAAGCGTCGGCGATTCCCATGTCAATGGTTAATTTCCGTAAAAAGACGTGCTCTGTCGTAATCTCCGTAGATGGAGACAAGGCCCAGTCTTCAATGTAGGCTTAGAGGATAACCATGTTATTCACTGGATCTGGGTGGATGAAGATTGACTTAAACAAATATGCAATTGAATTTTTGAAAAAATATCATTTTAATATAATATTTAATTTCAACTAAATAGTAATTGTTAATTATTATTGTATTTATTATTAGAAATGATGTCTATTAAAAAAGTTCAAATAATGTTAAGGTGTAAATTATATTTCTAAGTTTTGGAGTGCATGTATAGTATTTGTAAGGTGCAATCTTTTTGAGAGTTTGGAGTGCATGTACACCATCTTGTACTTTATGTTTGACAACCAAATTTAAGACTAGTATTTCTTATGGAAGAGAAAAGTACATAGGTACCTTTACATTTTTCTCCCTTCCTTTTATGTTACTTTGTATATGATGTTAATATATGGTCTTAGAAATTGATTGATGTTTTGTGGTGTACTAGTTGACCCTAAAAGTGTACCTTTCTATCATGCTTCAATATTTATTTTTAAGCATTCTTAGTTTAATTGTCTTATTTTTTTTATTTTCTAAGATAAATCGCAACCTTGCCATCATCCTCGTAAATGGATTGGACTATCATTGTAGACTTGTCCCTATGTTTCTAATTTTAAATTTAACCAATTATTGTGCTAATTATAATGCATGCCCTAATAAACATCATGAAAACACACACACAGGACAAACACCATTAAAAAAAAATTAAGAAATGTGAAGTTACTTAGCATTCACAAGCATGTGTGTTATCTTCAATGGGTGTGTCGCTTAACTAGATGTATGCACATGCACCTTTGGCTCCTATAGGTGATTAATTGGGAAAACCTCTAGCATTACACATTGTGCATTAACACTTAGGTTATTACAAATGTTGTGCAATCCCTCAAGCCATACACATATTTTCCCGAAGATAGAAGTCACTACCAATATATTGACACACCCACTAAGCAACCAACACCTCTCAACCCAGAGAATGCCCAAAGCTCATGGGCAAGTTACTATGTGTCACACATTATGTTTTAAAACTCTAAAGATTGGATTATGAATCTATAAGGCACCAATGACTTTATTTGTTGACACTTTTGTATCGGTTTAAAGCATTGTGTCACACATAAGAGCAATTAACTTCGATGTACCTCACAGTATGTTTGAACACATGCTTGTTGAACATGAGAAGCAAGGATAATTACACAAGATTCGCCACCCTAGGATGCACCATGTACATCAACCATTATGCACATGCAAGATAAACATCTTATTAAAGGTAAGATTGGGACTTGTGTTGGCATATGCCTCAATGTCACAACATGCCACAAACAAATTGTACTCTACTCTTGACTGCATCCTTGCACTCATGCCCATTTTACCACTATCCAATCCTTAAATCTTTGCATTAGCACCAACTAAATACAAGGCCACTATCTAATCATGTAAAGATTTAGAATGTCTTGGGAATCAATTATTCATTTTATAATACAAATAAGTATTCATCAATGCACTACACAAAACAAGCGTACATGAATACAAAAGATCATTGATGTTATTTTTTGCTTTCATGTTCAATGAGAGATTTGAGATGAATCAAAATCCATAACATGGTCCACATGAATTTATTCATTTTTTAAATGAAAAATAAATAATTTTAAATCTACGGGGTCTCAAAATCACTACCCACACTCATAGAGGAATCAATCTATTTAAGGGCTTGGGAAATGTCATCCTAAAGGGGATCGATCAACTCATCAATATAATTTGAAAGATTTAAGGTTAAATGCTAAGTGTGGATGTGTGTCCTTCACTTTGGGATCGGCTAGACCTAAGAGGGTGTTCCTCGAGGTATCCTTAGTAGGATTAATCACAATTGAAGATGAACAAATTAAAAATACTATAGTAGTATCCAACATATGCTTGGTTGCAAAAGTTATTTCTAGAACAAAGACTAACCTACTACACATAACACCTCTATTAAGCTTATAAATACATCATTATAGATATGCAAAACGTAAGTGTGCAAAGCATGATTCCTAAATATGAGAATTGCTATAGATTATTCCCTAGATGAATCATTAAATCATGTGGTGCATACAAACTAATAACCTACTCCTAAACTACTGGTGGAAGATATTTTTCATTTTGAGATTATGGTGGGTCATAAGCTTCCAAGACCAGTGCCTACCTAGTGGGTTACAAAGTAACAATTTACCAAGAGAAACAACACACTTAAATCATAACACAATATTAGTTATGCATATACATACACCCAATATATGATATCAAACAAGAAAACATACTTAATAATCCCTCTCCAAACACTAGAACTCCATGTGTAATAAAGAAGAAACCATTATAAATGTAACAAAATAGAATGCTACTATATTCATCAAATCCCTAGTACATCATACCAACAAATATGGCAAGAGGAAACTTTATGCTAAAATGCATGTTACAATTTAGCACATAAGATTTCTCCTAAAGATCTACAAATGACCATGGAAACATTCAGTTACAAATGTTAGCTACAAATTTATTACCTCCTTGTGATTTTCAATATGTGTTGCTCTATATGACAATAAAATTATAGGAGTTGAAACCCTGGATAATCCTTAGTGCTTGCAATCACATAGAAATGCATAAACAACCCACTTTTTGGATAAAAGAAAGTGTAGGAACCTAATGTGGAGTTTTGGGGTTTCAAGCTTGTTGATAATTTTGAGCTTTGTTGATATTTAAGGAAGTTTGGAAACCCTCTGAGATGCTAATGCTTTTTTCCTTTTAACAACTATTAGAGATTTTGGAAATTATAAAACTTTTGTTAGCATTTTGACAATTTTGGAACTTGCAAACCAACTCATGAACCCATTGACATAATCTCTACAACCTTCAATTGGAACTTTGATTTTGAATGTTGCCATAGCTTAACATCAAATCAAAACTTTTGTTGGGACATCAATAAATTTCCAAACTTATGAACCCATAGACATCATTACTTGGTAGCCTTTAATAAGAACTTTGGGATTAAAGTGAACTTGTTAGCGATTTCAAAAGTTTACAAACCTTCAAAATCTCTAACACTCATTTGTTGACACTTTAAGGATTTTTGAAAAGAAAAGTGAAAGAAGTAACATTTTTCAAGGATCAATGAATAAAGCCACAACATCTTCCACCATATTATTATTTTTACTCCATATAAACCTTATTTTCCTACGTGTATATCTTGCTTCCCAATTTTGTTTGCCTTCTCGTCTTGCTTATCTTTGTAACTAACTAGGTTTTAGTTATTTATGCTTTACATTTAAATGATTTCTTAGTGACTATCTATTTTTAATTTAATATCCATCATATGTAGTTGTCAAATTGGTGAATAATAAAAATACTTCTCAAGACTCAGGATCTTACAAATTGTCCAAATTGTGAATAAATCTGGACTTTTTGACCCTTAAAATAAATCGTATGCTGGAAAAAAATTGTTGGATTTGATTCAATTTGGTTCCAATGTTGTTGAATATGTTTTATTTTTGTCTTGGAACTATTATGTCTAGAGACATGTTTAAACTTGAAGAAAGGGTGGAAGATTTTTGTTTAGTCTATGCTTGAACTGAAGATTGGAGTTGGCCTACCTCCCACTACACTTTACACTTTTTGTTAGGGTCACATCAAGGATATTTTGAAAGGAAATCCCTTCATCACATCCATGAAGCAGAATTAACATCAAGACCTCTTTAATGTGCGGTCATATTTATTGGTTTTTTAACTAGGTTCATTATTATAATAGGTACCTTTCTAAGCAATTGACTACAATCTAATGTACTCAACTTATACTTTCATGCACTAACCTGCATACATCTTTAATGTATGGGGCACAACTTCTAGGTTTTGAATCTAGCTATTGTTGCAATAAGTGCCTCATTTTACCACAAGACCACAAGCCCACAAGCCCACAACCCATGGAATTGCCACATATATTTAAATAAATGAACTTGTATATTTTTTACCATCAAAAGTTAAGCTACAAATGAGTTTCCTGGCTACTATATTGACTTAGCAATTCTTTTTATCAATCTGTTTTTAATTAAAATTCTATACATAAGTAAAAAAAATAGCATCTAAGTGCCTCTAAGTTTAGCTTACAACATTTGTCAATAAGAAGGCTTCATGCCTAAATAAGTTTTAACCAAAATACAATTATATTTGTGTGCTTCTTAAAGTACCTATGAAGTGCTAGAAGCTCCATCACTAGGTATAGTATTTTTAAATTAAATTTTACGCAACCTTAAAAGTTAGCATAAATTCTTTTACTTTCAATTGCATACAATGATTATGAAAACCTATCAAATAAGTGATAATTAGAAAAAGATCAAAAGAAAATTCTAGGAATAACATTAGTTAAAAATATTAATTTGGATTTTAGGTAGGTAAATGCAAATTTGTTTCAAAGTGTTTTAATAAAATTCAACCATTCTCATAGTGCCTTTGATGAAACTTAAATTACTTATATTAAACACTTACACATATCAAGTTTGGAAAATAAACTTGGGAGGTTCTAATAATTTCTTGGGAAATTATGATGCCATCAAGCACCTAATGCCTTTAAAAATAATGCCTTTAAAAAACCCATCTTGTGATGGCGAAATTATCTATTTTAAAATTAAGAATCTATATGATTACCTTAGATGCAATTTTCTAGATAATGTTGCATAGAGAAAGGCCAGCAAAATCTTGAGTGTTAGTTTGTCTTCTTAAAAATCCACATCAGATGAAAATTTAATAATTTTACATTTTTTTTGAAATAAATGTGATCGTTCTACTACTTAAAATAGATCATCTACATGCCCCAAAAATTTAGAAAGAACTGTGAAGCAAGGTTCTCTAATCCATGAGCCTTGTTGTAACTAAAAAAATCCAAATGTTTCATCTCTTGTTCTCCTAATGGTTTGCTAAGAGAACTATTTTGAGCCTTTGCGATCAATTTCGGTCAATGTTGAGTAGAGAATTTGGTACTTCTCCATCTTGTATTAGCTCTGATAACAACTTGGAATTTTTATCTTACAAAATCTATCTACTTCTATTCCAAGTGAACCTCTAAGATAATTATGCAATTGATATGATTTTGTAGGGTGTCTAGGGTTTTTTGTGTTGTACATTCAATAGGAAAAAAATAGTGCATATGTAGAAATGTTTTGAACTGGAAATTGGGCTTCAAGTAATTTGAAGCACAACTATAATTTATCTAGAAAAGTCTAAGGCTTTGGATTTGACACCCATGTAGGTAATCAAGAAGACCACCACTTCTTTATTTTCACCACATGTTTGTATATTGTATAGTTTGGATATAATCGAGAGTCAAGTTCCCATTATTTTCAATTTGTATACGGTTTCCAACAAAAATAGTTTATAATATTTATAATTTATATGTTATTTAAATTATAAATTAAAAGTTTGTAGGTAAAATGTTTCTAAATTAGTTGATTTTGTAAGTTAATAAAACTTATAGATTACATAAATTGTAAAATTAAATTTTGAGTTAAGATTTAATTGATTATATTATTTAAATTTTATTTTATACGATCTTATAAAGAAGCTTTTATTTTAATTTCCAATGTAATAACTCTTGCCACTCTATCCATGCATTAACCTTCCTAATTTGATTTAACTATATAAGGATTTAATAATGAAAATAATTTCTTAAATATACTAACAATCTACATAGGAGGAGCTTGCATTTGTAGTAAAAAAAACATTAACAGTGATATTTTATGTTTTTAGCTATCCACCTAATTTTTTATTTATTTCGATCTACCCTTTCCAACCACCCATATACTTATTAATTTATTTCTATCAATCTACTTGCACATGGATTTTACTTATAGCTAGTTCTATAGTTAAATAATGAATTTTGTTAGATACACCTTTAACTTGAATTATGTGTTAAGCTTTAGTTTAGAAATCTTCTCTCTTTAATCACTAAATTTGTGTTTAATTCCTCGCATTTTTTAGCTATAAAAAGTATACAGTCTAGTAAGAACTTAAACAATTTTCTCACCAATAAAGTAACCTTGCAACTGTAATAGTAATTCACCCTTACATAGCAACAATTTGTACTTTTTTACAATTATAATGGTCAAACTTGTATATTTATGTTTTCTTTTATGTGTATATATTAATAAATGGTTTATATTTTATGTGAATTATGATTATTTTTTGTTACTTTATTTATTTTGTACACACTTAACACGTACCTTTTTGTTCTATGTACATAGTTTGATTCTAATTATCAATGATCAAGAATACTTAACCTTTTCTAAATTAAAAATATTTACCTTATTATAAATATTTAACCCACCTACATTTTTTATTTATTTCAATCTACCCTTTCCAACTACCCATATACTTATTTATTTATTTCTATCAATCTACTTGCACATGGATTTTACTTGTAGCTAGTTCTATGGTTAAATAATGAATTATGTTAGATACACCTTTAACTTGAATTTTGTGTTAAGCTTTAGTTTAGAAATCTTCTCTCTTTAATCACTAAATTTGTGCTTAACTCGTCGCATTTTTTAGCTATAAAAAGTATACAGTCTAGCAAGAATTTAAACAATTTCTTCACCAATAAAGTAACCTTGCAACTGTAATAGTAATTCACCCTTACAGAGCAACAATTTGTACTTTTTTACAATTATAATGGTCAAACTTGTATATTTATATTTTTTTGTTATGTGTATATATTAATAAATGGTTTATATTTTATGTGAATTATGGTTATTTTTTGTTACTTTATTTCTTTTCACACTTAACACGTACCTTATTGTTCTATGTACATAGTTTGATTCTAATTATCAATGATCGAGAATATTTAACCTTTTCTAAATTAAAAATATTTACCAATATTTTTTACAATATTTACCTTATTATAAATATTTAACCCTTTCTCTTTTACAAATCAAAATTCAAAATTATTTTCCTACTAGGAACCAATTAAACAAGTATTGACACAATTTAATGTCTTGTATGAACCTCTTATGGATGTAAGTTCTAGTATTTAATTTTCTTTTGTTCTATATACATAGTTTGATTCTAATTATCAATGATCAAGAATATTTAACCCTTTCTAAATTAAAAATATTTACCCACATTTTTAAAAATAATTTACCTTATTATAAATATTTAACCCTTTCTCTTTTACAATTCAAAATTCAAAATTATTTTCCTACTAAGAACCAATTAAACAAATATTTGACACAATTAAACGTTATGCATGAACCTCTTATTGGTGAAAGTTCTAGTATTTATATTGGAAGTATTCTATAAATTTAAAATAATCTTTTAACATTTCATTATAAAAAATACAATAAACTATTTTTTATAATAAAAAAGAATAGTTAATGCACTTACAATTTATAAAAATAATTAAAATTATCATGATCAAGAATAATTATTGCATGCACAATTTGTCTAGATTAGTATTCAAAGATGTTCAATACTATTAATAAAAAAAATCCTCAAAATTAACATCTATTTTGTTACTTTTATTTAGGTCATGGAAAATCCTCAACAACCAATTCAAATAATAGATATTTCAAGTAGTAATTCAGCAGTTAGTGCTCTATTACTATCAACTGACTCAAATGTATATGTAAATTGGAGTGGATTAAATAAAATGAAAATCCATAATTTTGCAAATGGTCTTTCACTTAGTTGTAGCCTGATTGTGAAACAACTAAAAGTAACGAGCTCACATGCACAAAATGTCTAAGAATTTGAAGTCAACGCAATGGAGGAAACTATAAATGAATTCCATACAACATGCATGAAATTATCAAGATTTGACACTTGCTTGAGGGAGGTGTATTGTAATGAATATTTTGGAGAAGACAATGCTCCTCATATTCTTTGTGCATTTCAAAACTATATGGATCAAATGTAGTGTGTTTTTATTAGTGTTCTTTATGTAGTTTACCAACAAGTGAACTTATATTACAGCTTATGCATAAATAAAATATTGTAAGTTTTTTACTCTTACATTCATCAAAATCTTCAATTGTTTGCTCCTATGTTTCATCAAAAGATGGTATAATTTAACTTTGTATACTATTCATATTTATTAATTAAATTTTTTAGCAAACAAATATTATATTCCTTCTTAGTAGGAAGAGGTGAATCGTTTGTCTCTATCTTAATACATACTTAAAAGATACATGAAAGATCTTTATTAAAATGTATACTTCTAATTTGTCAGTCAATACTTTAAACCCTTTCACATTAAAGTTTTCAATGCTTTATCAAATGCATTAACCTTATTTTCCATTATAATAAAAAATATAGAGACCCATTATTTATTCCAAAATTTCAATCTTGTTCAATAATAAAATGTCAATTAGTTTTAATCTAGGCCTAGTTTTATTTATAGTAAACATTGAATTTGTCTACCTTACTATCAAAACCAAATTTATCGAAACCATTTGTTTGTTTTATTGTGGGCTTCTTCTCACTACTATTTTTACACTTTCTTCATCCACGTGATCAAATTTGTTTCGACCAAAGAATTCCTTGTGAGAACTACAACATAATTGTTATCTTCAAGTATGATGTTGTTTCTTTATATCTTCTTACCATTATTGTTTACCTTCTCTTAATTGTCTCAGATCGTCTTAATTGTAAAAAATATATTTTATGTTTATATATGTATTTAAGCATTTTTTGTGACAAGTGCAAAAAAATCTAAATTACCTTTATGGTTCCAACATTAATTTTATTTAGATACTTCATCTATTTTGTAGAAAAGGAAAATTGCATGCTCTTTTTTATTTCGTTGTGTTACAGAAACATTCATTTTTCAAATTGTATATTTTTACTTATAAACCATAGACTACTTATCAACTAATGGGATTTTATATAAATATTTAATCTCCCTTGAGTTATGTCTCTCTCTTTAATGCTAAATGCAATCACATTGATGAACAACGACAACCTAAACATACATCTGCATCTCCAATATTTTAGCATTGCAATATTTGGACATAGAAAATAATCAATTAGATATAAATTAGATTTGTTTCATGGATTGTATCTTCAAAAAGCTACCTTGCCAAGAAATTATAACCATTTTTTAACTTCAAAGATAATTTAGAAGGGCTCTATAGTACAACTAACAGGATATACTTGCCCTACTATTTGTAACTCAAGGTGAGACAACAACTGCACTGACGCACTAAAATATAACATTTTCATTTCTAAGTTTTACTATGCATTACTAATAGTGCATTTTACTTTCATTACATAAGGGTGATTGTAATATATAAAGTAGAGGTTGCATGTGCATACCATGATGTCATTGGTGATCCCACCTTCCTCTTTAAAGAACAAGAGAAACCTATACATCAATATATGCAGGGAATTCATCTAAATCATGCACAACCCTTGATGAGATTGACACAACCACATAATCAAATCCAAAGAGTGATGTTTTAAATACATGCATCTCTACGCAAAAAAAAGTGATACCTCAACTATCACTCCTATTAAAAGTTTGAATTCATTTCAAACAAGGTGGACAACAAGAGGTCGTGTAACTATGTAAAAAGAGATCCACCAGCTCAACATAAAGAAAGGACATAAACAAGTTTTTAGTTTTGATATTATTGATAGTGAGAACACTGAAGTGTGTGTCACTTGCTTCAATGAAGTTGCAAACCTTCATTTCAAAAATGTTCATGTTGGGGTTGTATATACATTATCTAGTGGGACCATCAAAGCTACAAATAAGTTTTACAACAAGTTGAATAGTCAAATAGAAATCACTTTAATGGATGATTCAATGATCACTCTTTCTGATGATGACCACTTAATTCCAACACATCAATTTTCTTTCACACCCATTAATGATAACATGAATACAAATAATAATTCTTCTATTGATCTTGTTGGAATTATTATATGTGTGGACCTTACCTCTAAAATAAGAAGAAGAGATGGCATAGAGGTTCTTAGAAGGAGTCTCAAATTGATAGATATGTCTACCTCCACTATGGGTAAACCCACAAAAGTGGTTTACAATTCGAGTGAGGAAGGAAAAGTTGTAAAAAATGACCCCATGCAAAAAAAATTGGTTTTGGGGGTTCAAACGAACTTATTGGTTCGAGCGAACCAAAACAAGGTTCGCTAGAACCCTGGTTCAAGTGAACCCATTTAATGATGGGGCCCACCATTCCCAACAAAAATCCAAAATAAAAAGGCTTGTGGAAAGGGGGTTCGCTCAAACCCCCTTTTCCCCCCTTCTCCCCCTCGAGCACCAAAAAAGTCCAAAATTTTGCTCTTCGAAGCTCAGGTTGAGGATGAAAATGGAGGATACTTCACAAACCCAACTGAATGATGGTAGTCCTTAGAACGAGCTATCCAATGAATATAATTTTAATATGTTTGGTTTTATTATGTTTATGTTTTTTTAGTTTTATTAAAAATAGGTTTTTCATCGAAAATCAAGCTCTTTATTCTGCACATGTGGAAAAATAGTAGATTATAAAAAAAAATAGAAAAATATGAATGCACCAAATATTGAAGTCCTTGATCCAATAAAAAAATGAATTTTGATACATACAAAAAAAATTACTTTGTAAACGGTCCGCCTTGTAATTGGTTTGACTTCAAAACTTGATTAAGAAAAAAATAAATAATAAAAAACTATGAGACTAGTTGTAAGCACTAGATATCGTAGTTACAAACCTAAATTCGAAAAAAAATATAATTTTATCCTTCATGGAAAAAAATTTATGTTGTATACGATGAGCGTCACTCCTTAAAAATGTTGTTTACTGAAAAAAACTAGTTTTCGAAGGAGATGGAAAAAGAAGTGCAATATAATTCCAAAAAAATTGAAAAAAAATATATTTAGAATCTAAAGACAAAATTTCACAAATCACTAGTTTGCATCATCTTCAAATTCCTCATGATTTAGCCGCTATAGGTGTCCAAAAGTGAAGATTTAGTTAGAAAAAATTATTTCAATGTCCAGTTTGGCCAAAAATTGTAAACCAATATTGTGGGATCACCCCTATAAATGTGACTTTGTGGGGACAAACAACTCAAAAAGAA
Organism: Sequoiadendron giganteum; assembly: GCA_007115665.2. NCBI lineage: Eukaryota > Viridiplantae > Streptophyta > Pinopsida > Cupressales > Cupressaceae > Sequoiadendron > Sequoiadendron giganteum. The sequence goes on along the minus strand of CM021100.1, from coordinate 884,512,474 downwards.
GATGCACAACTTCATAAAATATACCATCTACAAAATTCAATTATACTTGCAATTAAAAATGGTCGTGCATTACAAATTATAATGGTAAGGTAGTAAGCACTCTAGCAACTACCCAATTGTTTATTAACCTTGAAATCGAAGAAACTAAACAACTACAATCTTGGTTTGCATAGAATGGGAATGATGTTATCACATCAACAAAAAACCTTCTATATGTGCCTCTAATTCTTACATGAAAGATAGTTTTCAATATCCAAGAAGAGTCTTCAAATATAACAAAACCCCTCCAATGCATTGTAAAAGCAACAATAGTTTTTTATCAAACTAAATTCATTTTTTTATCCAGATTGTCCTATTGAGATCAAGGGAAAACAATGTAAGAAAAGAGATTTGTAAAATGACGATGGAAAATGGTATTTTTCAAAGTGTGAAGCTACCTTTGAAGATTGTAATTATAGATATGTTCTTCAAATAAAGCTTGAAGATCACACGGGTACTATATGGGTAATTTCTTTCAAAGAAGCAACAACTAAACTCATTGACATGCCTACAAAAAAATTGTACATGCTACATTCAATCATGAGGCAAATAGTGAAGAGGTTATTCAAAATGCACTATTCAAACAATTTCTCTTCACCCTGTCAAGTAGAAATGAAATATATAATGATGAAGCACAATTGAAATCAACAATCTCAGAAAAATGGCATAATTGATTTCACAAATGAAATTGTTGATTTGTGCAATGTTAACAAAAAGTAAACTTTTGAAAGAATATAATTGATTTTTGATGGTTGTTTTTCCCTACTTCTTGTATTCTATTTTACATTGATTATGATCTAGTTGATAGTTTGCCTTGTACAGGGTTTCAAGATCCCTTCAATACTTGTTTTATACCTTTATTATAAATAAAAAACACATGCACATCCAATTTTACAAATGGAAAATGTAAACTTTAATAATATATTTCTTTCATAGATATATGTTTTCAATATTATCCTATTCATCTAATATATAATTCAAATAAAATAGCATTTGTAATTTTAAACTTTATTTTATTTTTCAATGTAGAAAGTTAATCAAAGTATATATATATTGCATTTCAGACAATGAACTCAAATATGCAAGATTATAAAAGACAACCAACCCAAAGTAAACCCATAGATCTACAATCTTGTAAGAGAATTTTCTTGTATTATGCTCGTCATAGAGAAGAAATAAGTGTTTGGCATACCATACAATGGACACAATACTTACAAGAAATATTAGATCAATCAATACTTGACCACACAAAAGCTTCTACAAGTTCCCAAAATCAACAAACTTACATTTCTACTAAATTAATGACTTCAAATATAACACATGGAAATAGAAATCAATATGAAACACATCTTCCTAAACAAATGACACAAAACACAAATTCAAATAACAACATGGATATGGGATGGTCCACCAACTTTATGGAGACATCTAAATTTTTTAGAAAAATAATAGATGCACTATCAAACTTACAAAAATGTATTGTATGTAAGGAACGCTACCCTGGTATCCATGTTTGTTCATCAAACAACAATCATATATGTAGAAGATGCAATATTTAGAAAGGCATACATCAATTCCCTACAAATAACAATATAGACCCACGTGAATAACCAAGCGTGTTGAGAATTCTCACTCAATTAGAAGAGATGTTAATTGCACATGTAAATCCAATAATGCAAGTTACCCATACTCATGGTGGACAATACAAATATAGTGGTCACACAATTAACTTCCCCCAAGATATCAAACCAATAACAAAATATCTGCCACATAAAATCATAGACTTGGATTTATTAATAGTCTGGAGAACTAATACACATGGGAAGCATTACGATTGTTATGTTAGTAGAAGTCATGTTCAAAATGCACTGGCCTACAAAATAAAGTATGACCCATACTACAAGGATGTTGAAATCAATGTCGATACATTATCACTACTCCCTAATTCTACTATATAAATTTTAGAAATGTTTCATACAATTCAAAGTGAAAATGAAGAACCTAAATCAACAAATGTTTAAGTTGATAGTAGTCAAGGTGATCTAGAAAGTAAAACAAAATATTCAACATCATTTATGGTAAGACTACCAAATAAATTCTGTGAATTACAAATCATTAAAGAATCTTTATAGATAGAAAATGTGAATGAGACCATCATTGATTGGTCATACATCAATTCCACCTCCATAAATGAGTACACTACTGAAGACCTATATTACATGTCATTTCCCACTCTTTTTCCAAATGGAAATGTACTACCCATGCAACCTTGAGCTAGGGAAGTACACCTTCATGAATATGCCTAGCATCTTATGCGATTTAATGATAATAGATTTGGCCAAAATCTATGCTTTAGATACTTCTTTTTAAATCTTATGATGCGACATCGTATCCAATCACTTGCATTGGTATTTATCAAAAGAAAAGTAGAAGATAATATACCTACCACTATTGAAGACCTTCATGCCCACTTACATAAACTACCAGACAAACAATTGGCTAAAGAACTAATGCATTTTGGCTCTACCTTACGGGGGAAATAATCATATTAGAATAAGTGTCATCATGATCTAACAAATATGATCAACCAAATAGGTTCCACAACTTTTTTCTTCACATTAAGTGCATCAGACACAAAGTGACCTACTTTACACAAGATTTTTGCAATTGGCAATACATCTATAGTAGTTTTTGTGACTGACGGATCAATATGGGCTGACTACACTTGATCCATGAGGATACGAAGCATATTCGAGCCACTAAACATCAATCCCAATAAGATCAATCAATAAAGACTGAACTAAGTATCCATTAAAACTAACATATTAAAATACGAAAGTTTTTAAAACACCTAAATCCATTTAAACTTATCCTATTGGGGGAGTGGTGTTGCATTGATGTGGAATGGTGACCCTTTCCCAATCCCATGGATAAACGAGTTTGTTTTGATCGATTCTATTGAAGAGAATCGACGAAACTAATGATAGATGTGTGATGAAACACATGATTCAAATGCTAAAATAACATGATGCAAGTTATTTTAACATGATGTATACTAAGATGATTGATATGGGTGAGTGTAAAGCTAATTTAAATGGATTTTAAGCTAAAAAGATTCAAACCATAATTACCAAATAGGCTAACTAGATGCATCTATGTTATCATGGAAGCCATTAATGGAAGCTAAGCTAATATACAAGTATAATTAAGCTAAAATGAGGTTAAATGTGAGTGCAAGTGCAAGTGATTTTAACAACATCCATTTGTCTCCTAATAGTGACCTATTTATAGGAGGACAAATGATAAATGGAGGGTTGAGATTAAAAAGGTTGATCAATGGTCAAGGGTGGAGGAAAGAGTGAAACATGGATCATGGATTCCCATCAACAGATGAGAATCAATGATCACATGGATCAAGGAAAGAATCAAGGGCTCATATTCTTTCAAACAAACACACTTTTAACTTGCACAAGAAGTCTTGTAAGTTAACTTGCACATGAAATCCACTAGTAGAATTTGGCAAATAAATGACAACATGACTAAAAAATATAATCACAAAAACTAAAAATGACTAAATTCTACTAATTTTTTGCAACTCAGCTATAAATGAGTAAATAAATGACTAATTTGGTTGTTGACTAAAAAATATTTAGTCACACAAATAAAAATGACTAAATAGTTAGTCATTTATTTATTCACAATTCATTTGAATAGATCATTTAAGAAATCAAGAATCAATAGCTCACCAAAATACTCTAAAAATTTAATAAATATACTCTAAAACTTTTGTCAAAATATTATTTTCACCCGTAGCCCACCAAAATGGAGTTTTCATTTTAATAAACATACTCTAAAACCTTCATCGAAACCTTATTTTTAGGCATAGCTTGCCAAAATGGAGAAGTGTTTCAGTAAAGAATGACAGAGAATGGTAAGGAGATGTGCATGACAGGAGGAATAGGATTCATTGTTGCTTATCTCATTCTTGCTATGCTCAACAAGGGTTACATTATTCGTGCTACTATTTGTAATCCAGGTATTTAATTGACATATATTTGCATAATTTCAAATTCCTTCAGATGATTTTGAAGTATCAATGTATCCTATATAGGGTTTAGAATGATTTGTTTCAATTTTTTTTTTTAAAAAAATGATGCATTTGCCTGTGATTAGATAATGTGGAGATCTCCTAAATCTGCCACAACTCACTGTCCTCTTTGGCATTATATTCATTACTCTAGCTGCTAGGGTTTTGCATGTGATCCTCTTGCTGCCATGTGATATACAAAAGTGAGATTAGAAATAGGTATTTATTTTTGTTTCTTGTGCTAGGTTGGCATTTTTGTTAGCTTACTTTTGCATTTTCAATGTTTGTTTCCACGGGATACAATAATGAATGAATTTATAGCTAAATATTATGTAGACTTTGGCCTCCTTTGAAGATTATATTTCACTGTTTAGAAGCATTGAATTTCTTGTACAAGAGTAATTAATATGAACTTCTTGTTGTGAGTATAAGAGTAAACTTGATCATCTTGGTATAAACAGCAAAAAGCCCCAAAATATCTCCATAAACTTATCCATGAAAGCTTTTACTTCTTAGGTTCAATTCACATCTGCATAATTCTAAATTTAGGGTATGTTTTTCTTACAACTTTGGCATGCATATGCAAAAACTCTTGTTGAGAAAGAGGCCTGGAAGTATGTAGAGGGGTAGGGCCTCGATCTGGTTGTGGTAAACCCATCATTTGTTGTTGGGCCACTTCTGGCACCTGAATTTACCAGCACTCTTGCCTCAGTCCTGAACATAATGAAAGGTTGGGGCTACGGTTAAAACTTTGAGAGTCGTGAGTATTTACATGATTATTAAGTCATAGATTTTTTTAAAATGCACCATCATAAAGTATAACCAAATAGTACAAAAACCTAGAAAAGGAGCCAAAAAAGAAATGCCTTGCGGACTTTGCTCTTAAAAATTGCTTGAATTTTGTTAGTTCTATATAAATTTGTGAGTGTAAAGAACTAGGCTACAAGTTAAATAATACCTATTTTAGTTTTATTACTTATTTGTTGCTTTGGAAGAGCATGCGACTTTGATAGCATACATTGAGGACTATCTTATTTTTTAAATTTTGCAATCAAGTGTCCACAGTATTATGATAAATTTTGAAGTAATCTTTGCTTTGCTTTTACACATATATAAAAGATTTCATTCTTGCAATTTTAATATATAGACTATCTAGCATATAAAGTGACTATGGTTTTCATTTTCATATGTTTTTCTTCCTATTGAGTCTTTCTTGGTTTTTGGTTGTAAGTTTGATTTCTCACTTTCACAAATTTTTAGTTTTGAAATTTTTGCTACACAAAGATTACAATTTTTCCAATTCTATGTCATAATAGGACTCACCATTGAATTTATGGATCAAAATTGATTTAGAGCTAGGTTAATTCGGTAAAATAGTGTCAATTTTTTTTACTCTAACTCAACAAAGCTTGAAAGTGCTAAATGATCAATAAGACTCCAAAAAAGAGCAACAAGACTTGATTATGCTTAGAATATTCAAAATATAAAACATTCAAAAGTTTGAATATGTAAATTTACTTCTAATGCCATGAATTCTACCGTGTTTTGGCCACGTTTTTGCCTAGTAATATATTTACTCTTAACTCTTTGGCTTGCAAATTCATTCCGGTATTCAAGTTATGTGCTGATTTATTTAACTATAAGCACTTTAAGAGTGTGTGTTGAATAGGGGAACACTTGGCCTTTATTTCTATCTTGTTTATACAACATAAATTATAGCACTCAAATTAGCTTTACAGAAACTCTGCAAGAACAGGCAGGAATGACAATATGTGAAATATCATGTGAGTTTCTAACTATTAACAAAAATAGAGGATAAGTCCTGCTTATGGGAGACATTAGCAAAAAGAATCAGAGTGGATGTTATCTTCCTTGAATAAGGTAAACTGATTTTCTTCTTTAATAACAACAATATGTTCTACACCCCTTTGACATCAATGCCAACAATATTTCCAACATATATATGTATGTATGTATATATATATATATATATATATATATATATATATATATATATATATATATATATATACATAACACATTCATACATATATACAAATAACAATAACAACAATAACAATAACAGATTTTCCCTTTCAATCATTAAGTGACTCACATTCACAAATGTCTTAGAAATAGAAAACAAAAAATTGTAACAACAATAAATAAAAAGAGAACAAAACTTGGAATGAGGCTTAAAATTTGCCCTAGTAGACATGTATGCAGGAATTGGAAGCATAGAGAAGGTACATGAACTGCTCAAAGATATTTTATATGATGGAATGCAATGATTACATGATATGTACAAGATGGATTTGTTGAAAAGGCTTTAGAAACTTTCAAGCAAATGAGATTGGCTGGTGTAAAGCCAAATTCCACTGTATATGTATGTGTGTATGTATATCAAATTTTGTTGTTATAATTACCTTGGTAGACATGTATGCAAGAATTGGAAACATCGAGAAGGCACACAAACTCTTTGACATAATGACTCAAAGAGATGTCAACTCATGGAATGCAATGGTTGCAGGATATGCATAAAATGGATTTATTGAAACTTTCAAGCAAATGCAATTGGCAGGTGTAAAGCCAAATTCCACTATATTTATGCAACTTATATATATGTATGTGGATGTGTGTATGATGTATGTATGCATACATATTTATCTATGTAGATAGAAGGATCTATCTATCTATATGTATGTATATATACCCACATACATGTGCATGCAAAAATTGGAATCGTAGAGAAGGCACATGAACTACTTGACAAAATGCATCAAATAGATGTCATCTCATGGAGGGAAATGACCACAAGATATGCACAAAATGCATTTCTTGGAGAGGTTTTAGAAACTTTCAATAAAATGCAATTGGCAAGTGCAAAGCTATATATATATATATATACACACACACACGTGTATGATAAATTGAGTTGGATCCTTCTTATGATTGCAAGATATGCACAAAATGCATTTATTTGGACACCCAACTGAGTTGGATCCTTCTTATGCTCCTAGAAATCTGCTCTGTAATTATGGTTGTTGAAAATTACTTGATGTTTTGACCTTATCTAGCTGAAGACACTCCTAGATTCTTTGGGATGGAGATGATTGGTCAAACTACCTCATATATATCTTCAATTTCTAATTTATTCCATCAAAGTACCTTCCAATTCCTCTAATCGGTTGCTATATTTTTGTAACTTGTTGCCTAAGTTATCCAACAACTCTAGATGCTCTTCCATGTTAATAACACCCTTTCAAAATACCAAAGCCCACTTGCCACATTCATAGGACATGTGAGAAGCTTTAACAATTATTAAATGTCTCATGAGGGTGTAGGAGATCATTTAGGAATCAATTTAATCATATTGTCTTAGGATTTTATATTAAGACTATCATACTTATTTTTCATGATTTATCTCATACAGATCTTCACTAGCTTTTGGACTACCATTTATTTTTGAAATACTCTGACAACTCCCTTTAATATCTATGCATTGTTATTTGAAGTCTTTAACTAATCTCTCACTAACATGGTTAATGAATTATACCCCTATCATGGTACTGCCAGAAAAGGTCATTATGCAGGTCATCTCTATTATTTGAGATGTATAGGTCCTTAGCACTGCACTCTACAATTTTTAGAGGGAAGACATTACCTTTTATGTTTCCTTGAAGTTCTCAATGTTAGAAACCTCTACCAAGGCTGTCACTTTTTCCTATACCTTCTTGGTCTCTAAGATCACAATCTTTTAGTCTATGACTTCTTGTAAAACTTATCTTTCTTGTGTTCTTGCATTGAATGAAATCTTAGGTCTTGTCTCTCTCATTTGAACCTTTTATTAGCCTCTCAAATATATTTTACAATTTTTTCCCTTTATAGAGTTTAAGGATAATACCATTAAGCTGCATAAAATGAAAACCTAGAAAATAAAGAAGAGCATTAGAGTTCAAAATGGCACCACTGTCAGATAATGTATCTCCTATAGTCATCTATCAATATAATGACTAATAACACATTGGAATTGTAGCTATCAAAGGGAATTCCGAAAAATAAACTATTAAACATATAAAGTTTATAGCATTTTAAGCACATAAGAATACAATAACCTGCTGGATATATTGTTTTTTAAATAAGTTTATGTGTAGGTGTAATAGTGTATATATTTTGTATGGGCATAACCAACACTATATTTTATCTAGGTGGGTCTCTAAAAAGCTGCCATGTCAATATCTTTATCATGGTATTCTTTACACACACCTCTACCTTTCGCTAGTTGTTTTATCTACTCCATGAGAGTCTTGGTATTCTCCAGGAAAAAATCTAGATTTCCTTATGTACTTAATAATATTATGTGTATGCATTGGAAAAGTCAGTTTTTTATTGATCTGAGATGTTCATTTTATATGTAGCATTCTCAAAAGATACTAAATGTTGGATTTAGTTGGGTTTACCAGTGCTTCTATTTGTCTTAAGCCTTAAAATAATATTCTAATTGTGCAGTACCTTACTTTGGCCATTGAAAATGTCTCAATGCAATTTTGCTTCCTGGAAACAAGACATACTCTGTAAATATGAAGCCCCCATAGAGTTCTAGGTCTTAGTTGATTATACTTTACCTTTGGAATCATGAGAATATATGGTATCTTATGATTTGTAAACCCACTAATCACTGAACCAAACATATTTTTTTCCATAAAGGAGTGAATTTTCTAATGGTTGCCTTTGCTATCTCAGGATGAAGAGGAGAGTATAGTTGATATTGAAGATCCACATCCTAAATCTAGCTCTAGTGGTATGTTTATGCTAGTTTGAAACTCCTATAGAAGTTCTTAGCTGCTAGCAACCTTTTCTACGTTGGCAATATTTTGTCAAGGATAGTCTTAGATAGAGGAGTTTTACTTAGAATAAATAGTTTTAGATTTCCTAGTGTTTTCCTATATAATAAAAAGATATGTTCATAACAATGCACCCTAATGGCTATCAATCATTTTATTCTTGAGCCGAAATTATCCTATTCTATCTAATGCTAGAATTTGATGAATTACCTCTAGCAACATTCATCAAATTGTCATATATTTTTTTAGATTGTCTTTTGGTACTTCTCAAAGGTTTTACAATCATCTTTATAAGATCCTTCACTTACATTTCTTCGAATCTATAGGTCTTTATGTGTCTTCCTTACAAAAAATATGCATGCATAGAGACCACTATGATGTTGTAATCACTTTCTTGATCAAATTGGTAATTCATAGAAGTAGAAAGTCTTAGACTTTCAACCCACGTCCAATGATTGGGAATACCAACGATGCTACAGATCTTGTAGATTCAATCTACTCCACAAGAATCAAGAAATAGTGCTTGAAAAGTGAAAAGTTCTACCATGATATGTAATGAAATCATTATAGTACAATTATTGAAGCAAAATTTTAGAAGAATGATACAATTGTGTTGAGACATAATCCCTATATGGGGTACTTGAGCAAGATCATAGTGAAAATATCCATAATAATGAATATATGCAAGACTCTGGAACACTTGGAGATCAAGGAAGTATTGTAAAATGTAACTTCAAATTGCAATTTACATTTGAATGTCGAAGTCTAAGTGTGTGTATGTTGAAGTCTGAGTCTAAAGTCCTACATGATCCTCACTATAGTTGGCTACTATAAGTAACAGGCTTTAAAAGTTTAAACCTCCAGTCACTGAGTGGGAGGTGAGTAAAAAGATGAATTATCTGTAAGAATACATTTATCATTGGATGGTCCTACTTGATATGAAGTATTAGAGACAAGCACGTCCCACATTCTTTGAAGATGGGGTAGGCTATCTACAACATGTGAATGTAGGAGATAATCTCATGTCCCAATCTTGGACGTGCAATCTAAAACTTTTGTGTACAATGCAGTGCAACATCTTGGGACACTATGCGACAATTCAACACAACTTCTAGTGCCATTTCATGACACATAAACTGTCAACATAGGAAGCAACCAGAATTTTAACTATTGAGAGATGAAGTAATTAATGACACAACTACCTCAATTGAGGATCACTTACAAGCCTTGGTGCACCATCAGGTTTCAAAAAATTCCTTGAAGAAATGTTGATACCTACTCTCCCACAAGCACTTCAAGTCATGCCTGTGATGATGCGGGGCTTTCCCGCATCACCACAGGCATGACTTGAAGTGCTTGCGGGAGAGTGGGTATCATGTGAGATATCAGTACATATGCTTTGCATTTTGTATAGAAATTTGTAAAATCTTCTAATCATCTAAGATTGATTAATTACTATAGTTTGTTGACCAAGTATAGCAACGATCCTTGGAGAATGTGGCTTGTGAATAAGCATTACTACCTGGAGAAATTTTTTGATGATTTGAATATGGAAGTACCATTGTCAAGGTGGCATCACAGAAATATGTCAGGGGATGCTTGGTCTATTCATAGAGTCAATGATCTAAAACATCGCAATGGAATAATGGAAAAAATTCAAGGTTCCACAAATAATGCTATGAGCTATCTCTGTAAGTGTTGTTTCTCCAATGTGAGCTTGTTTTGTTCTTTTAAGTCTTCATTTTTTAAATATTGGAGTTGTCAGATGCCATTTCTTCCTTACATTGTTATTTGAATAGTTGAATTCTTAGTATGTACATTAACAAAGTTTGAGTAGGACTAGTTTGAACAAGAGGAACCTGAACATATCGGTTGAACTGAATTTTCTAAAGAATCGATATATGTGATGTGTTTAATGCATTCAGGGAAGTAATCATGTAGAATATTTTCTTGCAAACCCTCTAGACTTTGTTTTTGGCCATCCTAAAAGAATTGAAGATTCTCACCCGCTCTCCCACAAGCACTTCAAGTCATGCTTGTGGTGATGCAGGAAAGCCCCGCATCACCATAGGAATGACTTGAAGTGCTTGCAGGAGAGCGGGTATCCATGATATCACATTTCTTTGTGACATTTTTTGAAACAGTTTGCTTGCCTTGTTTATGCTTCCACATTTTTGTGTATGTCTAGTAGGGCACTTGTAACTACAACATATGGCAAAAAAATCCCTACTGTTATGCTTTGATGGATGTCCCTTTGTTATTATTGGATATCTAATGTAGTGCACATTATTATAGTGCAAGCTTATTTTTTAGATTGTTTCATTTAGTGTCACCAATATTCTCCACAAGAACATTGTCCCTGTTTAAAATGATGGAAATTGTACACATCTCTCAAGACAATTTCTCTTGCAATAATCTTGGAGATGAATTTAGATGCAGTGTGAAAATCAGAACATACTCAAAGGTTCTTAACAACTCTAATAGTTGTACCAGGGGCCATGTTTAACAAACCAAATACAATTGCTAACTTTTCATTATGGTGGCAGATAAATGATTCTTTTTTCTTCTATTCCACAACATTAAGTAAAAGTCTTGAATCTGGAAATACCCCGCTACCTTCATTTGCCAAGCCAATTTCTCCAATTTTGCATAGCTCTCCCATGTTTGTGGATGTGATCTGTCTCCTACATTTTTTTAATTGATTTATCTTTCTGCTGTGTTTGGACTTACTTTTGTAAACTTGCAATATACAATGCACTTTTATTCTTTCTGAATTGAAACTAATAGTAATTTTGTTGGTTGTATTGAGGCACTACTTCATTCTTGGTGGAAAAGGCAACAACCTATTGCTCATATCAGATGGCATGTTGCATATAAAGGATGAAATATTCTAGCTGGGTTATTGTTGACTGCATTAAAGGAGAGAGCTTCATTTATGGGACATGATCAACACTCTCCTTCTTGGATTCTACACATTATAGATTGGTCCAAGAAGATTGCCCACATTGTAGAAGTTTTAAGAGATGAAAGGGGCATGTTCTCACATTGAAGGGCTCCAAGCATGCATTTCCATCATTACAAAAGATTTTTGGAGAAGTTTCTTTCTTGCAGTCATTTCTATGCAATATTGTAACTTAGATTTTTCAGTCTTGTGACTGAAAATAAAAATTGTAATACTCTATTTCTAAGTTGTAACTAGAACACCTTTCTTTTATTAATAAATTTCATCGATTTTTCCTTCTCAATGGTTGTCTTATTGTATGCAATTGATGATTGATGTGTATTTCTATGTTTTATGTTTAAATACTCAAATATCAATCAATTAAAATGACTAAATATATACTACGAATTGACGTCAATTAATAATTAAACTGACTAAATATATTATCAATTGAAAAAAAATAGTGAACAATGAATAAATATGACTAAATATATGACCTGTAAAATAAAAATGACTAAATATACTACCAATTGACATAAATTAGTAAAAGGTGAAAAAAATGACTAAATAAGTGACCAAGTAACAACAATCAATGACTAGATATACTACCAAATCGATCGATCAAAACAACCAATAAATGGTTTAGTCATCAATCTGGTTGCGTTATATGATTGGCAATAAACTACTAATGGTCACATGACCAAGTTTAGTCATTTATAAGTTGTTTTTAGTAGTGTATTGTTGTTTCTGTACTAGTGGTCTTGTAAGTTTGTTATAAGGAAGAATATTATTTTTTTCAAATGAGTAAAAAAAGAGAATATTCTTTGGAATATTCTCATGGGTGAGGGAAATAGATATTTAGCAAATTAAAACAAAATTTTAATATGTAAAAGAGGAAGGAATATTCCCTTTTGGAAGAATGTACAAAGGAGAAATATTCCCTTGCAAGTGGGAGGATTAGATTAAATTAGTAATTCAATAATTAAATAAAGTTTTAACTATGTAAATTAGGAGAATTAGGATATTCATTAAATACTTAATTTATTTAATGAAAAGGGGGAAAGTGATGTGATATTTAATTAAATAACTTAGGGCTATTTAATTAAATAAGAACACTTAGGGATTTAAATTAAATAACTTGGTGTATTTAATTTAATAAGATGAAATGTTAGCATAAAAGGGGGTGAATTAACCTAATTAGATTAATCAGATTAATAGATGCAAATGATGCAATCAATTAAATAGCTAGGCAAATTTAATCAATTAAGCAAAAAGAGGATGGATTTTAGGACAAAATGATGTTAGTATATCTAATTTGAGTGTATGATATCATCAGGACATTTTTAAGTGTCTACATTTTGCCCCTCTTTAAAGCGAGGTACCTGCTGCATTGGTTCAAAGACTGACACTTTTCGGATTAAAAACTACTACTCAAATAAATAAATAAAATATATATATATATAATTTTTTGGATGCCCCACTATTGCCCCAGTGGAAGGAATAAGCTGGTTCCCTGCCCCCTCGAGGAATCGAGCGAAAATTTTGAATTTCGGATTGATTTCTCGACAAAGGTTAAATGTTGACTCAGGTGTTAAAACAGGTCCTAGAATGCCAAAAATGGCCTCAAAAGTGCAAAAAAAAGGCTCAAAATAGGTTGCATAAAAAAGAAACAAGTAAAATAGGTCAAAACCCTAGTTTTTGGCTGAAATTAGGGAAAAAAACCCTAATTTTTCTGGCTTAAAATAGGTGATGAAGGGTCACTTTCAATTCATTTGTGCATTCACACCTTGGAGATTCTTGCATTTTGAGCTCTGATACCTCGGCAAAATGGTTCGTCGTGCACTCCCTCTTCACCTTTCGGAGCGGGTTCAAGAGTACCAGCGCGCGAGCAAACATAGGACCTTGGGTATGTGACTCAAAACCTCTCTTGATTTTCACTTTTAGGTGCATTTAGTAGGGCATCAAAGTTAGGTCGATAGGCACGTTGTTGTATAGCGACGCATTTGAAACATCGGAAGCGTTGCTATTGATTTTATAGCAACACACCCTTCTTTTAGTAGTGCACCCTAATTTTTTGATTTAACAACACAACCGATTTGGGGGTCGCGAGGGTAATATAACAATGCATGGGATTTTTAAGTTCAGTGTCACTAAAAAGCAGTGGGTGACGCATGTAACAAATAGCGATGCACCATGATTTTTTGATATAGCGACACACCTCAATACCGATTCGTTATTGAGTGTAGTGATGCGAATTTCCAAATTGGTGGTGCACCCCTAAAATTAATATAGTGATGCACCCAAAAAATCAGCGATGCTATTGATTTCAATGATGCATTTGATGCTTTGGATGCAAAGTCTCAAATTTTGATCAAATTTTCAAATTTTTCAGTAAATTGACAATGTGTGCATGATGCATGTAGGAGGATCCTTGTGCCATTGATGTCATGGGAGCACCGGTTTGACCTTTTAGCAACTATGAGAGATTTTGATGACTTGAGGTGGAGCGGCTGGGGAGGCTAGGGTTAGGATTTGTCACTTTCTTGCCTGAGGTTAGGACCCATCTCGCCATGATGACTACGTTGGTCGAGAGATGGCACAACGAGACCTCTTCATTCCACTTTCCCACTGGGGAGGCCATTGTTACACTAGAGGAGGTGTGGCGCATACTGTGATTACCTATACACAAAGAGCATGTCATTTATGACCCAGATGTCGGGAGAGATGCATGTCTCTCCCTTCAACACAGACGGTCGATTGTTCAAATCAACTCCCAGATTGATCTAGATTTTTACAGTGGTCGGGTGGACACATTTAGATTGTTCATTTCAACACTAATTTGTGGCACCATCACTCCAGATCGACTAGGAAAAGGTTTTAGTCCTAGATGGGGCTTGGCATGGGAGGGTATGATTTGGAGAGACGTTATGTATGCCTGGGGTTCAGTTAGCCTTGCCTCTTTGTACCATGATATGCACGAGGTTGTCTACCGAGAGGGCAGGAGCACCAAAGCAGGGGTGACTTTGCTTCACACATGGGCATATGAGCATATTGTAGTGATGAGGCCATTGGTCGTTCTCATAGATATCCATGAGGATGAGCCCGTCATTTTCCAATATAGGGTGTCGATGACATTGCAACACGTGGGCCCCACAAATTTTCCATATTGGTGTTGTGTCATTGATGACATGATGGTGTTCAAATGGAGGTCGTGGCTACAACATCCATGGTGGTATGACGATTAGTAGCAACTGGAATTTGCACAAAAAACTCGCTACCTGCAAAGCAGAGAGCACACTATCATAGAGTGATACCTCTCAGACCGTGTTGCTTGGTAGTTTGGAGAGGTACATAATGTGCCTGCAAATGATTATATTGCTATTTTTTACAGAGCTTAGAGAGAGATACAATGGGGAGCCCCTATTGATCCCGTTGTGGCGATCAATGATTTTAGACAGCTCATCCCATAGTCGTGGGCATATGATCAAGGCCTTTTAGATGCGGGAAGTAACCCAATGTATGATGTGTGGTTCAAGCCACCTACATGACTGATAGATCCAGTGGGGGCATACCTTGAAGGTAGAGGCAAAGCTTGAGATGGTGGCCAAGGTAGAGGCTAGGACCGGGACCATGACAAGGGCTAGGTGCTAGGTGACGGGCACCAACAATAGCTAGATCAGGCATAGGTCCCAGGGTGGCAGAGCGGTCACGATGGAAAGGTTCCAGGGAACCACCATCTCCTCCACCTATATAGCTAGATGCACAAGCTCAGGCATAGATTCAAGATCTCACTACTATGGGAGATCGATTACAGGCAGAGCAGGATCAACTGCATCAACAACTATAGGCTATAATTGCACATAGAGATTAGGTCTAGTTGTGGCAGTAGCTAGACATACAACTAGCCCAGGAGATTGGGTGGAGACAACAGTTGGAGGTAGTGACAACTACATCACAGGGCAGGATTGTATCTATTAGGTTGTACAAAGAGGCAGTCACAAAGGATGCATTCTACTACATGAATTATCATGATGATGTTCCTCTAGCGATGAGACAGTCTAATTTTTCACAGTGGAGTGGAGCACCACCTAGAGCTGAGGATTAGCTATTAGTTAGGGGTGATTCCAACAACCACCACGACTAGCCTGCTTGTATAGACACTTTTTTATTATTGCTCGATTCTTTATACAAATATACATTCATGGGCTCCTTTATGCGTTATGTGATATATGATGATGATGTATGATGTGATGATATGTGATACAATGTAATGGATCGATGTACTTATTTTTCAATATGTTTTTATGACATGTTATTGTAAGGAAACATGCAAAAATGTAATGACAATTTCCACATAACCCAAAATAGATAACAATGCAAATAAGTGCTCAAAATCCACTTGCAAGAGAAAAGACGACATACCCATCAAAGATGACACAAGTTATACCTTGGGAAAACCCTCAAGAGGGAAAAATCTAGCCTCCAAAAGCATCCATACTCTGTCATATTAATCAACCACGAAGTAAATACAAGAGTTACAATGAACACCTCTGAAGCATCAAGTCCTCAAATGCATTCCCATGTGTCCAAGCATGAATCCACACATCACATGTCATGCTTCACAAATGCACTCTCAAAAAGACTCAATAATGATAGCCAAACCACTCAGGCAACCTAAACCACTACACATATGTTTGCTTTTATAGACACGGGCTCACACATAATACAACTAGTGGTAAGGTGAAACCATGTACCACAAAACCATGTGAATACAAAACCAATAACCCCTTATTTAATATTGAGTACTAAGACATCAAATTATTTAATATTTTCCCTAATATTAAATCATTATCACATGTCTCCCACACAAATAATAATAATAATAAGAGTAATAATGATAATAATAATAATACAATGTTACAACACAACATCAAGTGGACCCCAAATAATTACCTGGTGTGATTATCCACACCACCAAGGTGCATCGAAACTAAATAATTATTTAATTATAACATTATAATAAATCATTTTTATGCAATGGTGTACAACACCATATCCCAACATTCTCCCACTTGTTGTATACATTGCATAAGGGATCAATACATGAAATACATCATCATAGTCATACATGAAACCAAATGAATCTGTAACATGTTCTCGTGCTCCATCAAGATACTTGCAATAACAAAGTGACCACCATGTCAAGCAAGAACTTTTCTCATCTTCCAATGTGCCACCTATGGAAGAAAAAAAAATGCCAAGGTGAAGATGCACCAATCCATGAGCACAAACATCAAATCCAAGTGATAACAAAAGCTCTAACCAAGTTGCTATCAACTGAAAAACCCACACGATCGAAAATAACATCCATAACACATGCTAATACATCCAACCATCCATACATTCAAGGTATCCATAGATCAATAAACCCATGCCAAGAACATATGCAACCTGTAAACTGTAATCACAAGCTCCCTATATCAAACTTGTCAATGAAGAACATACATATCCAGGAACTCCCACTACATAGGTAATGTCAAAGAATATCAAGTCTACCAATCAATACTATACATCAAGGTGTGATAAGTAAATCAAAGCATGAAGTACCAAGAACAATAACATTGATCCACACATACAACCCAAGAAGTTGCATAATCTCGTACATGTTGCCACCATCCTCCCCAAATCATATAAACATGAACATCCAAGGAAGGAACCATGAAGAGAGAAACTTGTAAACCATAATATGTCCTCCTAGCAACACCTCAAAAGTGTACTGCTATGTCAAAGATGATCTCCTAAATAACCCCAAATGAAAAGCCTCAACAACATCCATAACACCCAATCTCAAAGATCAAGTACAACATATGAATCAATGTAACAATGCCAACATGGATGTAAGCCTGTCTAATCAAGAAGATCAAAATCATAGTAACCATCACCATAACTGGAAATCAACCCATAAACCATCTCCTAACAATCCTCATCAAAGAATGATATCATAAACTCAAATTCACAAGGAGATAACCATGCCATAACATCCCTCAAAATGAATCATCCAAAACTAACTATTCATAGCTCAAGATCCATATCTATGAAAGATAAAGCATATAAACTGATGCCAAACCATCCTCAAATGAGTATCCAAATCAATCACCATGACTCAACTCAATCCCATGAGAAATCAAAGCACAAAACATAACACATCCGAAAGATATAATGGGAAAATACCTCTCAAATAATAAATTGCTTAGTAGACCAAGAGTGGAGAATGACAATGCTCCTCCAGGATAACCAAGTCATCATGACTCACTCCAAGAATAATCTCATCTATCAATCCAATATGAACTCATGTTCATACCCAAGTGAAAGCTCCTCAGTCTTCCTGTTGAAACCTCCAAAGAGTAACCATCTCAAGAAAATGTCTCTAATCATGAGAGAACTCCAACCATCACCTACGTCTCTAAGTATCCATGAGCATCTATAACCATCAATCCATGCCAAACCCCAAATGCAATATAGAACCATCATGAAGTAATCAAGCAAATGATCAATGTACTCAATACAAAGAGAATCACTACTACGATCAATGTCAAAGCTTCAATCATGAATCATGAACATAAACATGACATCCATGATCTAATCATCTCTTCTTAGGAGATCACATGCACCATAACATATATACATCTTGGTCTCAAGAGAACAAATATCATGCAAAATCTCTAAATTGGTATCAAGAGTAAACCATGACATAATAGAAAACACTCTAAATCAAGAAAACATATCTCCAATCACATGAAGATAACCATACCAATGATGCATCCTTGTCACTGCCAACAACTCCCATTGAACCATGGTACAAGCTACACATAGCATCATGACAAACATCCTCTCCATGAATATCATCTAGGTTTGCACACACTCAACTAAAATATCAATAACATACAAGTGAAACCAAGATCTCCAAGCCAAGAAGACACATACAACTGCCAACAAACCATTATAAACATATCTATCACATCCAAACTATCATTGTCAAAAGCTCCCACTAAAAGTGTATAACCAATGAATGTAACAAGCTATCATGACATCATGATAACAATATCCTAATGAAGATCAAGCAAAGAGTGCCCTCACACAATCAAAGAACTCAAATGCAACATGAGCTCCTCAATAAGAAAGAAAAGTAAATCATGATCCTCATACCAAGAAGATACATCGCCACAACCTGAATCAGGATCTAATCCAACACCACCACGATGCACCTGCATAAACCATCATGACATGCCAAAATATCTAAAGCACAAGAAATATCCATGACACCATGATCACCACCAAAAGTACCAACAACTCAACCCAACCATATCCACATATATGCATAACATAGTCAACTACATATGTCTCACATCATGACCATACCTGGTAATACCATCTCACCTCCTTAACATGACATCAAAACTAGCAAACCAAGTGACTAAGCCTAGCCACCAAACTAAAAAATACATCAACACTGAAATATCTATGGGCATAGACAACCCATGTCCAATTCATAGGTGTAACAAGTAAGTATAAACCACCTACAATGCTGCACAACTTGTAGATACAACAATCAAGGATACAAATCCAACCGAACTGATAACCATGTCAAAAAGAGAACAATCTCAGATGTACAACTGAGCATACAATGAGTCCACCATCAAATCTCCTAGATTTGACAATCCATAATCTCATAGTATCACCATATTCAAAGAAACCCATAAACAAATCAAGATAGAATATTAACAAATAAATCATGTCAAAACAACTCCAAACTTGATACACTATGTAGTGCTTTGAACAAGCTTTCGTCGACTATTCGAAGTCCAAAATCCAACCCCGTATGCACTTGATATCACCTCTCAAAGATCAAATAGAACACCTGAATTCCACCAAGAAAAAACATTATCAAAACTAAAAAATCTAGAAAAATATCTAGCACCATAGTGTAGAGCTCTGAGTCACCTTTCCAACGAGTCCAAGAAGAGCAAAAAAGGACCACCTAGACGAAAGTTATGTCCCTTGGAAGAAAGTTGCTCAATTAGGGTATACAAGGCAAAAAACTACCCCCTGGTGGTGGGGTAGTGGTTTGCTGGTGGTAGCGGAGCCACCCGACAACGCCACCCACTTTAGCCGTTGAACTCAAAAATAATATAATTTTCAATTAAATTTTCATGTTTCAAATTTCGGTCGGCCTTTTACGGCGGAGATATTAAAAAAATGGATATCAAAAATTTAATATAAAAATGCATTTTGAAATAAAGGTTTTAAAGGCAGTTATTTAGTACCGCCAGCGACGATACTGGCAGGCTGTCGATGGCAGCCAATAGGTCTGCCACCGGCAGTACCTTCCGGTACTACCATTGGTAGTACCAGCTGTAGAGGCGATATGGGGGGGCCAACCCTCCCCCAAAAATATATATTTTTAATTTTTCAATAAAATTTTCGATCACCCCTTTTTCATTTTGTAGGTAAAAGATACCGACGAGAGATTTATTTTGGATTTTTTTAAATATTTTTTATTTTATGACGACTGCACAATCTAAAAATGGGGATTTTACAAAAAAAATTGCATTTTTTCCAACTTCACCAAAATAGGGCAAATTATATATCAAAATTCGTCTTTCGGCCAACCTGAATCCAACCATGAGGTCCATTTTGTCCTAGTAGGTCATTTGTGAAATTTCCCCCACAAAACCCCCATTTGAATGCACAACCAAGAAACCCTTTTTTGCCCTAAATTTTCACACCTCAAATCTTCAAACAACCCATCATAACAACAAACCTAAAACCCTTAGATTTGCAATAAACAACTTGCAAAAAGGTTATAACAAAAAATCTCCAACCATGAAAGCTCTGATACCACTTGTAAGGAAACTTGCAACCATCTAATGACAATTTCCATATAACCCAAAACAGATAACAATACAAATAAGTGCTCATAATCCACATGCAAGATAATAAACAACATACCCATCAAAGATGACACAATATATACCCTGGGAAAACCCTCAAGAGGGAAAAACCCAGCCTCCAAAAGCATCCATACTCCATCATATTAATCAACCATGAAGCAAATACAAGAGTTACAATGAACACCTCTAAAGAATCAAGTCCTCCAATGCATTTCCATGTGTCCAAGCATGAATCCACACATCCCATGCCATGCTTCACAAATGCACTCTCAAGAAGACTCAATAATGACAGCCAAACCACTCAACCAACCTAAACCACTACACATGTGTTTGCTTTTATAAACACAAGCTCACACATAATGCAACTAGTGGTAAGGTGAAACTGTGTACCACAAAACCATGTGAATACAAAACCACAAACCCCTTATTTAGTATTGGGTACTAAGACATCACATTATTTAATATTTTCTCTAATATTAAATTATTATCACATGTCTCTCACACAAATAATAATAATACAATGTTACAATACAACATTAAGTGGACCCCAAATAATTACCTAGTGTGATTATCCACACCATCAAGGTTCATGACAACTAAATAATTATTTAATTACATTATAATAAATATTTTTTATGCAATGGTGTACAACACCATATCCCAATAGTTATGGGATGGATGTTATGATATGCAGATGCTATGCTTATGCAAATGATATGGATGCATTTCTTTTTGTATACTTTTTTATGCAATTTATGAGATGATAATGTATGCATATGGATGTATATATATATATGGATGATGCGTACACTATGAATGTTATGAATGTTCATGATATGGATGCTTATGCAGGATGTTCGTACTTATGCTATGATAATGCAACATATGTTTATGCTATGATAATGCAACGATTTAAGATGCTTAGAATACAAAATCTATATTATTCATCACCACTTAAATGATAATGATGTTGTAGTGAATTATGTTTTCTTTTATTATGATATGTTGTGATGATGCAAGATTAATTCTTGTTGATGTTTTGTGGATGCAGGATGGATGCATTGATGATGTTTTTGTTGACAATCATGATACCATATTAGCACAGAAAGAAGATAGAAGAATGAGAATGAATTTTTACAATTGATTTTGACGATTGATTCAAAAAGTCCAACAAGTCTTTGATCCATTGAGACTTTATTAGAGATGGTGATGAGAGATGGATGATTTTTCTCATATCTTAGGATTGGGATTTTTTGTCATTCCTTATTTTTGATATAACACATTGACATGATGCATCAAGGTATTGATAACCAAGATGACGTTGTATCTAGTGTAATAAAATTTGACTCGACAAATAGATAGGATAGTTTTTTTTCACATCTTGACATATGGAAACCTCGTTGGAATGTAAGTTAGAAGCTTAGAATATATCGGACCAAAGCATACACAATAGTCAACAATCTACTCCAAACAACCTTCCTACACACAACTAAGTAAGTATGCGCCAATATTATTTTACAAGAATACCCACAAGCATAGCAAATGAAAGATAATGATCGATGCCTCATTCCTTTCTCTCTAAATCATTTTGATAGAAATCATTGAGAGCTCCTTGGAATGGGTCATTAAGATAAATCATAAGAAAAGATCAAAGACAAATAGTTAGTATTATTTATATCTCTTTCCAGTTTAATATAGCTAAGGTGATTTTTGATGTTGATGTTCATCACAGAAAGGATTCATCCTAGGACATGTTGATCAGGTGTTTTGATTAGGATGAGGTGTGTGATAAGCCGTTGATACAAACTTCATTGACTTATTTACCTATGATCTAGACTTTAGATTTTGACACTTAGGTTTTCACTTTACGACTTGTTATATTTGCTTTCTATTTGTTTTGCCAAAGGTTGAAGATGATGATCAATTTATTATGGATGGAGGTTTATTGTGGGTGAAAGTGAAGTGGGATGGATGGTTTTGGATTTTTAGAATATTTCAATGTTTTTGGTGTTTTGAAAATGTTTTGAGGTTGTTTATGGTTTTTTTGAAAGTTTATGTGAATGATTATTTGAGGTTGTCTAGGGTTTTCGAAGTTTTCAAACGTTTAGGGTTTTTTTTTAATTTTCAAATGTTTTGGGATTTTCTAATATTTGAATATTTTTATGTTTTCTGAGATTTTGCAAATGTTTAGGGGTTTTCTGATATTTGAATGTTTGGGGGTTTTCTGAGAGTTTTGACTAAGAACCTAATCTAAAAGACTATCCTAGGGGCCTCGAGGGTTGATCAAAGGTTAGCCTTGCCTGCGTTATACACGCAAAGACCACGTAGTTCAAGTGATTTGACTTATTGATAATGAAAAATGAACAGTTGATGGAATGCTAGTTTATTATGACAAAATCCTAAAGGAATGACCTAGGGTGTCTCAGGGGCACATCAATGATGGCCTTGCCTAAATTCAAGTTCAGAGACTCGTAGTTACTCGTAGTTCGACAAGGTACCTTTTTTGGATTTTTGATGTTTTGACCTTTTTAGGGATTTTGATGTGTTTTAGATGTTTTGGGATTTTGACATTACAAATTTTGAATGTTTTTGGATTTTAGCTGTGTACGATTTTGATGTTTTTGGATTTTTTGATGAATGTTTTACGATTTTTTTTTAGTTTTTTGGATGATATTTCCAATAACCTTAAGATATACAAGAACTCGATCCGATCTAGAATGAATTTCCCCTAGCATGACATAATAGACTACCTCGATATAGGTAGGACAAGCTAACCTTAGGAATATGCCAAGTAGTACTAAAGGGGATACGATACTTCACAATATCAAGCTATGATAGAGACACAGATGGGTGATGGAATAAATAGGATGACATATGCTATGGATGGATGCGATGCAAAGAATGATAAGATAAAGAGCCAAAGGTAGATGGAGGTGCTTTATTTATGCGAGGTGTCTGTTTACTAAGTTTTCACCAAGGTACTTTCCCAAAGCACCACCAAAGTGGTTTTCACTAGAGGATGAATGTTTTTCTTTACTTTTTCAATCTTTTTTCTTATTTTTTTGGATTTTGACCATTTTTAATTTTTTTTGTATTTTTTAGATTTACACCCTTCAAGCCTAGGCATAAAACTTTTTAAGAGTCAGGCTATTGATTGGTTCCTATAAGGATTCACCTTGAGGTTTTGATAATTGATATGCTCCTGATCCATATCTTGCTACGACAACAAAGGGACCTAACTAGTTAGGCGCAAAATTTCCTTTACTATCTTAATCTGGAAGATTTTTTTATTCTGCTTCAGGATAAGATCCCATACTTGGAAAGGCCGCCTCTTGATCTTCTTGTTATAGCTATGTTTCAGTTGGTTTTGGTATACTTGCAAGTGATTAAGGACGTCAAGATGACGCTCATCAAATTCTATAGGGACACTCGTAGTGATGGAAGCTCAACCTCAATAGGCAAAATGGCTTATGATACAAAGACCAAGGAGAATGGGGTTGCACTTGTAGGTGTGTGAATGCTGGTTCGATAGGCCTAAAGGGTGGGATTTCACTACAGATGCCAGTCATGACCAACTTCATTGACCATTTTCTTTAGGATTTTTAGATTGGTCTTATTTTTAGCCTTAGCTTGATCATTCCTTAGGGGTAATACAGGTTAGAGAACCGGTGTTGGATGTTAAATATTTGACATAGATTGGATGTTAAATATTTGACATAGATCTTCCACATCCTGATTCTTGAAGGGTTTTTTAATTGTCTAAGATAAGGGTTTGTGGAACACCATAAAAGTAGATGAGGTAATTCAGGATAAACTTTTTAATTTGCTTCCCCATTATGTAGATCATAGGAACGGCTTCCACCCACTTGATAAAGTACTCAGTGGCTGTTATGATAAACTTGTGTCTATTATATGAGGTGGGAGTAATTTTTCCTATGAGGTCAAGCCCCCACTATGAGAAAGGTCAAGGTGTGATAATTGGTTGCAACTCTTGAGCTGGAGCATGAATAAGATCTCCATGTTGTTGACACTGGACACACTTCTACACATAATGATGGGCTTCTCTTTCTATGGTTGGCCAGTAGTACCTCATCCTCAACAGTTTCTTAGCTAAAGTCATACCACTAGAATGGGAACCACATATGCCATCGTGTACTTCTGTTAATGCATTCAAGGCTCCCTCTTGGTTAAGGCATTGTAGTAATGTCTCTTTGATGCTTTGATGGTATAAGGTATCACCTAGGATCACAAATTAGGATGCCTTTTTAACAAAGTTCTTCTTAAGGTTGGAAGGGATATCAGATGGGAGGGTTCCTTTGCTTAGGTAGGTGAATATATCATGATACCATGGGGATCCATGACCAACGATGATACACACAAATTCAGATTCATGGATTTCAAAAGTTGGTAAGAGTTGTTCTACCAAGAATTCGCATTGAAGGACATTGTGTGAAATGTCTAACAATGATCCAATTGTTGCCATGGTGTTTGTTGCTTGGTTGTTCATGTGAGGAATCTACTCAAAATTTATATCAATGAAAAGGTCCTTGAGACTCTCTACCATCTTCTTATAAGGAGTAAGTTTATCATCCTTAGTCTGGTAGTCATCATTGACTTGGTTGATAACCAACTGTGAGTCTCCATAGACTTTCAATTCTTGTATTTTCCATTGAACTGCTATCCTTAGACCTATGATTAGGGCTTCATACTCAACAATGTTGTTAGTACATAGAAATGATAGCCAATATGACTTTGGAATACAATCACCTCAAGGGGTGATAAAAAGAATACCCGCCTCTAATCCATGTTGGGTGAACGATCCATCAAAGTACATTTTCCATTGATTAGTTAGATTGACAAGGAACACTGATTCATTAGGGAATTTAGATATCAACGGATTCTCTACATAGATAGGTTCTTCTACTAGTTGGTCTACAATCACTTGTCCTTTGATTGTCTTGTGCTCCACATACTCTATGTCAAATTTATTTAAGATCATCACCCATTTGGCCATTCACCTAGTAAGAATTGCCTTGGATAATAGGTATTTTAAGGGGTCGATCTTTGCAATAAGCTTGGTTTGGTGCAATAGCATGTAACGTTTGAAATTTTGTGAAGCAAAAACCACTACTAAGCATGCTTTATTAATGGATGAATAGTTCATTTCATATCCCACCAAGGTCGTACTGATGTAATGGATAGCCCTTTCCTTTTTATTTTCATCATGTTGTGCTAGAAGAGCACCTAGTGCTGCTGATGTTGTTGAGATATACATCATCAATGGTTTGTTCGGTATCGGAAACATGAGCAATGGAGGTGTCAATAGGTAGTCTTTGATTTTCTGAAAGGATTTTTCAAACTTCTCATCCCACTTGTAAGTTATTCCTTTATGGAGAAGATGTGAGAAAGGGTGAATTTTATCTGATAATTATGCTATGAACCTTCTGATGGACTGCAATCTTCCTTGTAACCCTCTCATCTACTTCAATGTTTGTTGTGGTTCCATGTCAAGGATGGCTTTTACTTTTGTTGGGTCAATTTATATCCCTCTTTGTGAGACGATATAACCAAGAAGCTTCCCTGATGTAACCCCAGACACACTTTTTTGGATTCAGTCATACCTTGTACTCTTCGAGTCTGTCAAAGATGGGTCCCAAGACTTCTATGTGCTCACACATGTTCTTTGATTTGGCCAAAATATCATCCACATAATCTTTGATTATTTTATGGATCATGTCATGAAAGATGAGGGTCATTTATCGTTGATAGGTGGCTCATGCGTTCTTTAGCCCAAATGGCATCATGTTCCAGCAATATGTTCCCCATGGATAAGTAAATGCAGTTTTGTGTTGATCCTCCTTGGCAATCATGATTTGATTATAGCCTGAAAAACCATCGACGAGTGATATCATTTCATGCCCATCTGTTAAATCTACAATGAGGTTGATGTTAGGAAGAGGGAAATCATCCTTCGAGCATGCCTTGTTTAAGTCTCTAAAATTTGTACATATTTTGATGCCCCAGTGGGTTTGGAGACCAGTACCAAGTTGAAAACCCACTCAGGATAATCTATCAGTCAGATGAATCCAACGTCAAGAATATTTTGTAACTCAAGTTTCACCAAGAGTGCTATCTGAGGGTGCATCTTGTTATGCCTTGCATAACCACCCCATCTTTTACTTTGGTCAAAATGGGCCCCCCTTGTTTCTTGTCTTTGTTTGTTTTCGTTTGGGACTCAGGAGTTGTTCTTTTCCCCTAAGTCTTTGTCTTTGTTATTTTGCTCTAGTGGAAGCAGAAGTGGAACCAAACCTTGACTTGGAACTTACTAAGGTTCCATCGCTTAACTTGATCCTGATCCCGCTCCCGCTTGTTTCCTCGTGTTTTGCTTTTTGGTCGGTGTTGTTTTCCTTTCACAGAGGCGGATCCGAAATGGATCTTGAACTCGAAACTTTTACAAGTTCCAAGTTTGGTTCTCGTCCCGCCCCCGCCTTTGTCTTTTGTTTGTTTCATTTTGGGTTTATTCCTTCTGATCTCATCTCCGCCTTGTTGTCTTTATTTTGTTGTTTTTCTTGTTTTATTCGTCCTTGGCAGAACCGAAACAAATCCGAGAACTTCGTAAAAGTTCCTTGGCTAGCCCTTATCTCGATCCCGCCCCCGCTTTCTTTTTTTTCTTCACTTTACTTCAGTTGCATGATGGTTATGTGTTTGTTCTCGCCATGATCTCACGCTCGAACAACCACATTAATGGCATTAATTGTAGGCTCTTTACATGTGCGAAATTAAGTTTTAAAACTTAATCAAGGTTAATTTGGCACATCATTATTGCCTAAGTTATTTTCGTGAAACAAAACCGAAATAGAGAAGGAGCATGATTTGGTCGAGGAGCAAGCATCTGCACGTGGATTTGGATTAAGTTTCAACCTGTTGGGTAGCATTTTGAGGTAGGTGGGTTTCTCTTTCGCTTTGTTTTGCTTGTCATTTTGTTTGCCTTGTGTTCTTCGTGCATTCATGAGATTTCTCGTGGATCTTTGCTTGTTGTTGTGGTGTTGAATTCGTTCTTTTTTTTGGTTTGGTTTGCTTCTTTTTTCTATTGTTTATGGTTTTCTTTTGTGTCTTTTCCATTTTGTTTTGCTCATTGCAGTCATTTTCGTGTTTCATCGTGTATGTACTACCGTGCCCTAGCTTTTTTTAGCGTGTCATTTTTAAAGGATTTGAGGGTTCTTGAAAGGTCTCTGATCTGTTTAGTTAATTGTCCAATCCTTTTTCGTGTGTTGGCTCAATGAGTTCTACGTAGGGTTTTGATGCCCTAAGTTCCTAAGTCAACTAGTTAAGTAAGCTAGGGTTTTTGCACCCCATTTCAATTTGAAATTGTGCCCTAGTTATTAGTTTCCCCTTGATTGTATGAGGGATTGATTTATGCTATTATTTTGAGCCTCTTGGGCTCATCATGTGACCTTGTTTTAAAATCATTACGAGTGCTTAGGTAGGA
The DNA here is from genome assembly GCA_007115665.2 of Sequoiadendron giganteum. NCBI lineage: Eukaryota > Viridiplantae > Streptophyta > Pinopsida > Cupressales > Cupressaceae > Sequoiadendron > Sequoiadendron giganteum. The sequence continues at coordinate 884,484,123 of CM021100.1, read as the reverse complement.
TGAATTCATGCTTGATGATAAAGGGTAGAGTTGGATATAGGAATGGATTTAATCCATAAACCTTTATTTTGAAATGCTATAGATCCAGTTCTGAACCCGCTTTTGATGGAATTTCGGCTATCAAGCATCTTTTACTCCAATGAAAGTGGAAGCGGAATGAAGGCATAATTTGGAACTTCCTAATGTATTGAGACCAATTTTTTTATCCGGTTTTGGTCTTGATAACCATTCCAACTCCAGTCTCGATCCTAACATGTAGTTCATTTTAGTCCTGGTTTCGATGATGATCTCGGCCCTGACCCCGCCATTTACTTAAAGCTTTCCAATGATGTTCCTGTCTTGGTCTCACCTCCGGTGAGTGGTAAATTTTGTTAAGTATGTAGAGACTACATGAAGAAGGATAGAGTAACATGGAAGGTGAGCTCTCTAATACATATTTTTATACTTTCCATAGATCTAATCCTGGGTTGTCATGCGGGAAGTGAACGATGTCAGGAGCCTCTATAGGAACTTCACAACTAGAAGGTCAGACTGCAGAAATTTCAAAACAAACAAATCCTAAGAGGATCAAGGTGGAGAAAATCCCATGCACCTTGAGATATAAACATCAGAGTCCCACTCTTACTGCAAGCAAATTGGATTCAGAGTTGGTTGATGTCATAGACACCAATTTAAGCCCATTCAACTATGAGGAGTTGTTTGATGATACCTTCTCTGAACATGTGGTGTAACGCCCTGCCACACAACCCTAGAGGAAGTTGCATTTAACTACTTAAACGATTTTTTTTTTTTTTAAAGGATAAATAATTAGTAAGTTAATTAATTAATGCCAACAACCTCTAAGGTTACGAGACAGTGGTTATATAGAACCTCAACAAAAAACAAGAATATAAACTATGACAATTATTTAATTAATAAATAAATTAAATACATACATTCCAAATAAGATAAATTAAATCAAGCATAAGAGATAATTATCAATTTCATTAATCTATAAATTAAACCATAAGGTTACAACACTCATTCCGTGAATGAGGCAAGTCCAATAACATAAGGTTATAATTACAAATTCCACCTCGATAACAAATGAGGGGTAAAATAATACAAGATCAATTGAAATGAAATAAAGCAAGAACTGAAATTGTATCCCACGAGCTCTCCAACTAGAAGTCTCATTCACATGCACATGAAGAAAGAACCCAATGAATTTAGGTGCACGCCACCCAACCAAGTGGAACCCAAAGGCCCACCCCCCGTGCTAGGAGATAGTAACAAGGAATCCTAGCCAAGACCATCTACCTCTAGACACAGGCTAAATCACCACTGAACCAAACTGACACATCCAATAACATGAACCTCACAAGTACATCATAAGATCAACACATGAACAACTCAAGAACAACTCAGATACCATGCAAGTACAACACAAGTACAAATCAAATACAATGCAAGTAGAACACAAGTACAACTCAAATACCATGAAAGTACAACTCAACATGGTCACATTGCTTCCAGAAATAAAGCATAATAAGTACGTTACGAGAACCGTACACAATATAACAAGTACCAACTGTTGTCACATTAGGTATGTTAAGGAAACCATACCCCTAAAACAAAGACCGACTTTTGTCCTAGATAGAGTGTCATCACACAGTTCGTCATGGGTTATCCTTGGGAATCTTCATAGGCTTCGACCCCCACAAGAAAAGGTTATCCTGGTGACCTTTACCGAATCCCGACCCCCATACTCACTCATGCGGAGCCAAATACCTTTCATACAAACAAGATAGATGACCTTGCCATTCCAAGCCTTTCCACCCATCCCAAGCCTAACCGAGCACTTGGGTCCATGAGTGAGGTATAATTATCTTGATTAGTGAGAAGTTAGTCCTAATCTTCTAAGTATTGTTTTAGTTATCACTTGATTAAATCACTTCCGAAGGTTATCCTGGATACCTCTTTGGGCTCTGGCCCCTACGGAAGCCACTCTTCTATTGACAACACACAAACTACAAACACCAAGGGAATCTCAAGTGCATACCATCAAAATAACATAACCACTCCAACTCTAGGAGGGTACCTAAAACGAAACTCACTCCAACACTGGAGGTACAAACATAACAAAGCCCACTCTTTATAAGGAGACGCAGATCCCATAATCCACTCCTAGACCAAGAAGGCACAAGACATCCCCGTTCATGAAAATCGGGTTATAACATAGACACAATCCTCATGCACTAACCAAGAGAATTCACAATGGGTTGACAAACACGAAACGACAACCCAAAGAACCGAAAACCCCATCTAGAAGACTTACAGATTAAATACACTTAACCCCTTTCCCCCAAACGTTAACACAAAGGAAATAATCACATAAGGCAAAGGCAAGGAAATAAACTAGTTTTGGATATTTTAAATCCATTTCCTCATTACATTCAATAATTTTATTGCATTAAATAACTGATTTAAAAATACGTCTTTCTCAGACAATAGGAGAAATTAAAACTCTTTATTTAAATCCCTACTTGCTTTTAAATAATAGTAATATCACCATTTAAAATAAGTAAATTCTCCTTTGCAAAATAAATCGACTTAAAAACATTTAATTCACGCTATCAAACAAATTTCTTTTAAATTCAACTTGGATTTTTCAAAAATATGATTTAAAATAAAAACAATAATATGGCTATTGCATATTGATCTAAATTTCACCATTATATTTAAATCATGCTTCGTCTAAATCCCAGATTCAATTCCCTTAAATAAACTTAACATGCCTTTAATTAAAACATCATTTTAATATATATGAATATATTAAAACTAATACCCTCAATAATATAAATATATATATATACTAATATTTTAATATTATTAAATTATAATATAAAATATTATTACATAATACTTTAATATTATAAAAATAATATATAAAATATTAATATTTATATATTTATTCATAAAAAACTAAAAACCAAGTTTGAAAACTCCTCGGGCCGCGCGCGCTTTAGGGTTTAGGGTTATGGCTGGGCGCGGTCGCGTTTCCCTTTGATCGTGGTTTCTTTCCTATGGTCGTGGATTTCTTGCAGGGGGCGGCGTTGTTTTGACAGGGCAGCGGTTTTACTTATGGTGGCTGCAGGAGGCGGTGCCGCCGGAGGTGGGAGCCGCAAGGGGCGGTGCTTCAAGTGGCGGTCGCGGTTGTTGCAGGCGGCAGTCGAAGGCGGAGCCAGCACAGGGATTGCCACCATGGGCGGAGGGCGCAGGCGGAACCGGTGGCGGAGGCGGCGGATGTGCCGAGCCACCACAGGGCCAGTGGGGACAGGCACGACTGTGGGTCGAGCCCCAGCTGTCCTAACCCGACAAAAAAAAACAAAAAAACAAATTATTTTATTAAAATTTTATTTAAAACAACACTGATTCCCCCAATAAAATTATCTACAGATTTTGAAATCCGCGCCCTCCCATGAGGGCTTTTGAACAAAATTTTAACAACAACAAATACAAAGGGGAAGGAATAATTATAAACGAAACATGCAAATTTAATTGAGAAAAATCATATATAAAATGACCAATTTTAACCCAAGAACATCATTTTGAAGAATTTCAATTTCAAAGAGAGGTTTTTCAAAATTTTAAGACCAGATTTCACATGGATTCATTTACAAATCAAACAAAGATTATATATTTTCTAACCAACAAATAAAAGTTGTGAATCTTTGCAAAATAGAATTAATTTTACAACAAAAAAAAAAAACCTGAACCAAAAGCTTGAAGAATGACCATGGTGGTTTTGAATCCCTCCTCTGATTCCAGCTCCTCCAACAGATTCAACTTCCTTTTCCAAATATCCCAAAAAATCCAACAATAATAATCCTCTTCCTCTTTTCAAACTTCCAACTTTTTCAAAATTTCATCCTCCCAAAATTGAGAAAAAACTCCATAATAATGAAAAATTCCAAAAATATCTCACCCAACCACTGTAATCAATTTCAGAAAACAGAAACAAAAAATATCTATTTTTCCAATTTTTGAATTCAATTTCTCTAATTTGACTTTTAAATCATTTTCTTTTAATTTTCAACCCAAATAAACATGCATTTCCAAAATGAATAATCTAATTCATTTCAACCCAAATAATTTAATCTAACACAATCTAATTTAAATTAATTAATAAAATAATCTTAATCCAAGATTAAATCATTTTATTAATTAAATTAAATTAATTAATAAATCAAACAACATCTTTAATGTTATAACCCGATCAATTTAATCAATAACTTTAAGTACCAAAAACCATTTAATTACCCTTTTTTTTAACTTGAAATTAAATAACGAAGAGAGGGAACAATATTCACAGCAAAACAACCCGACAAACAACTGACGACAAGCAAGGACTAGGGTGACGACTTCGCATAGAAACCTAGCTACTATCTCCCAATCAAATACCATTGGGTATTGAACACGCTCCAACCTATGAAAACAGGTGGAGTCGATGTCTTGTACCTATCAACCTGTAAATCAAATAAACACAACATGTAATATGAATAGCATAAAATACACACCGTGAAGAGGAAATCTCAGAATCGCAGGGCGCTCACAAGCGAGTGATGCGATCCGTCCCCTTCACCAATCCAATATTACCGACTGACGAATCTAACATCATTAATATGGTCAAAAGCATAAACATCATTAATTCAATTATCCACTATGCTAATCCAAAGCATGACATAATGATAACATCAGAAAAATACACCAAAATATCACATTCACATCGCTTTATAGATAACGATCAAACAACAACTGAGTTCAAAGTCAAAGTACAAACATAAAATAAGACATAACCAAACAGGACAGTCAAAAGAGCAAAACGGAGGGGTCTTACATGTGGTTGGGCAGACCAAGAGAATATTTTAGTCAGAATTAGCTCATGTCACCATCTTTCCACTTTCAGTCCAATGCCCATAACTCATCATTGTAGCGACAGGAGCCTATAACCCAACAACTAGGCAATGTGTTGATCTTCAAGGAAATGTGATCATTGACTTATCTCCACAAATAATGAATTTAATGTTCAATGCACCTACCCCTTAGTATCCTACGCTATTGAACGAGGCAGAGGCATTACAATTATTTATCAAGCACAAGGAAGTCAATAGAGCTCATATGAATAAAAGGTGGTTAAAGACAGAAAAGAAGTCCTTAATCAAGGTGCCAGATCAACCTAAAAGGGCAGATTTCCAAAAAGACATAGTTGATTTAATCATGATGTTGTCTAGGGTATTTGGGAAGAGGGATTCCTCATGCTTCAAAGAATGGATGTTTCCATTTATTGAGACAATTATGGCTAGGAAACAACAATTTGATTGGACAATGATTTTGTCAGACTGTCTGCACAATCAAATGCAAAGGGTAAGAGAAACAAAGACTTTCTTTACGCCTTCTTATGTCATATATGCTGCAGCAAGGATGGGTATCTTCCTCGGATTGAATGTTGTAGGAATTATGGGGAATCCCCTAGACAAAAGAGACCCTGGGAACATTATGATCAACTCACCCTACATACATCAATGATGCCTTCCTTTATGTCATCATTAATAGGCTAACTGGAGATGCTAGATATAGACTAAGCAGGGATGCCATGGCCTTTATTGCAGAGTGGGGAAATTGATATATTCAATACCCCAAGTTCTCCTATTTCAAATTGGCAGGATTTGATGGGCACCCTCACCTACTTCCAAAGTGTTGTGGAGACAGGATTGTTCTTATGGAGTTTGTGTACCAAGCCTTGGTAGTTAATAGTAAATTTTCTACCAAGCACAAAACAGGATGTCATAAGTTTCCCATGAAGTTGGGAGAATATTGTTGTGCTCATATTGTGGCTACAAAAATAGTATGTGATGAATTCAGTCACTTAAGGTTGGGATTGTACACCTCCAGGAAGCATTTTGACCCAAAGCATAGGATGAATAAGTTGCTTCCCAATATTTTGAGAAGCACTACAATTTGGTAGAATATTTTTGGTGGGATTTGTAGGATGAGTATGATGTGAGGAGGAGGAATTATGAAAGACTTCCTATTCCTTAGATGATTGAATTTGGAATAAAGGAAGATATTCCTGACACATTGTCGGATGATAGTGTGACCTTGGATCCAGGGTATGAGGCTGAAAATATTGGCACGAGAGACTTAGCCCCCATCAATTGGGAGGAAGAAGAATCCATTGATATCAAGCAGATTTCTAGGACCGTATTGGATAGAAGTATCCAATGGGTGATCCTGAGAATAAAGGAACCAGAAGCTCAAGGTTCACAAAAGAGGAAAGCAAGGGCCACTATAGTATATCAAAGGATAAAGAGAAGGGAAACTTCCAGATAGCAACTTGAATATCTTCCTCCTATCTCTGGAGGGGATTATATTCCAGAAATTCCAGCCCAAGAAGTTCAGGAATCATAGGGCATGGATGCTAAAATTGTTGGAGAAGGTTCCTCTTCCCAACCCGCCTTTACTCAAGAGCCAAGCAAAGAAGTACCTACAAGAATCCTTCATGAACAAGCAATAACATTGAAGCAAAAAGGGCTTGAAGTTGAAATTCATGGCATTGACACAAATTCAGAAGAAACACATTTTGATGATGAGATTGTTAATGACGTGTCTGCTCAAAATGTTGAGGAAGAACATGTTGTCACCTCAGAGGATTAGTGGAAGTTGTTTGAAGATGCCAAGAAAGAAGAAGATGCAAAGGCGGAAGTTGAGGCACTAGCTAAACAACAAAAAGAAGTAGAAATCAAAGCCAAGGTAGATGCACTTGCTAAATAGAAAGAATTAGAAGTCAACGCCAAAGCTGATATGCTTGCTAAGTAACAAGAATTGGAAGCTTTAGCAAAGGCTGAAGAATTGGCAAGGCAACAAAAGGAGAAGGAGGATTTGTTGCTACAACAAAGGGAAGCTAAGCAATGGGCTAAGGAAGAGAGAGACAAGTTAGCCTTGCTTCAAAAGATTCATGAGTTGGAGGAAGAGAAGGCTCAACAGAGGAGAGAGAAGGAAGCTTTTGAAGCTAAATTTAAAGCAGTTGAAGAGGCTCAGAGGAAGAAAGAAGAAGAATTGGAGCTGTGATCCCTAAAATGTTCTAACCTATTTTAAAGATGCAAGACAACTATTAATGCACTAAAAGAAGAACACAAAGAGTACACCTCAAGATTAGCCTAAGGAAAGAAAATACAAAGAAATAAGATGAAACAACAAAATGAGTGATTATACCTTCTTTGTTGTAGAGATTCCTTGGTTGGCCCTTGATATGGTATGCTTTTTATGCTCCTTGGATGGAAAATGAGGTATAGATGCAATATGATTGAAGGTGTCAAAATGGTGGATTCAAGTACTAATGGATAAATGGCTAATATGGTGCTTACAAATTGAGTGAGAAATTTGGTAGCATAAGGGTGCAAATGACTAAGTGTTGTAAATGAGAGACGAGAGGGGGGTATTTATAGAGGGATTTGAATTCTCTAAAGAATTCAACGGTTGAGATTAAACCAACAAGGCCAAGATGGAGGGCTATGGTGAGTTGAGGACTCACAAGCCCTCACATCTTGACATGTGGAATGTGAGATGGCTTAGAAATGGATGATGTGGAAGAAAGGTACATGATGTGGAGGAATGACAAGTACCTTATAGGCACCTTGGGGGATGAGAAGATTTCCTCAAAAATGAACTTCTTGTCCCCAAATGAGAGTGAAAAAGATATTTGAGGAATTTTAGAATTCCTCAAAAATCTCCATGAGAAATGGGAAGGTGGTTGGAGAATTAAATTTGAATTAAAAATTCACATGTTTGAAAGAATCTAATGGATAAAAGAGGGTTTCCAAAAAGGTGGGGATTTGTCACATGTGAGTGATGTGACAAGTCCAAAAGTTCTAGAAGTCTTTGACACATGTGAAGTGACAAGTCACATGTTCTGGAACTTGCATGGGCGTAAGGTAAACCTTGGAAGGATAAAAGGTGAATTAAAAATTCACATGGGGAAGAGAGAGACCTAAGGTGAATAAATGTGAATTAAAAATTCACATGAGAAAGAGAGTCAAGGCCAAGAAAGGCAAATGAAAAGGTTGACCAAAAAAGGCATGCTAAATGTGGCTAATGACTTTGATTATGGTTGTGCAAACTCTTGATTAGAATAATTAATGAAAGATTAGAAGACAGTGGGAGATTATGGAGGATGTGACACTAATATTGATTAAGTGGTGCACATCCAAATCATGGATTAATTTATTTAATCCAGATTAGAAAAGGATTATGGAGGATGTGACAAGGAGAGAGAAAATGAGGAATTAAAAATTGATTTCTAATCAAAAGATTAAGTGACTAAATTAAATAAATTGACATATTTATTTAATTTAGAGAAGATAAGGTGTAAGGTAAAGTATTTAATTATTTGAGTACATACTTTAGGAACTTTAGACAGAAAATGAAATAATGATTAAATAAATTATTTAATCATTATTAATGAAATAGATGAATAGAGTAGACAATTTTGACCATGTGGAAGTGGTCAAATTTAGATATCTAAATTTTTCCCCTCTTTGAAGTACTGCTAGAATAACAGTGTTTCAAAGAAAAGAGAATGCAGATGACTCTATAGAGGAAGTAACCAAAAAATGATGCCCCAGCATGAGGAGAGGGACCTGAGCTGCCCAAACAGCGAGGAATGGATGAAGATGCCCCAATCTTGCGAGGAAATGACTATGACAGGGAGAATAGAGAAACGGGAAGGGTATCCCCCCTCGAGAGGGTGACTGGGGAAAAGAGGGAGGGCCCGGGTGACCTCTTGAAAAGAATAAATGAAGAGTACGGTTGGAAAGAGCACAAAAAATTAGGAAGGTTTTCCTTTTGAACGAAGTCAAATGGACAAACGATGTGCAAATGGCAGCCTCGGGAAAGTAGGGGATTAATTGGAGGGAAAAAGGAGGGAAAAGTAATATAAGGTAATTTTTAGAAATTGTCTCACCTCATTTGCACTATAGCAGTTGAGAGAAGAGGAGAGGAAGCAGACGAAGAGCGAGGATGTTGCAGGATACGACTTCAACATCATCCACCGGGCAGATGAGGTGCGATGATTCTACAACCATCGCGTTGTGCCCTGCTAGGTTAGCGACAAAACCTGCCATGCATATTTTAATTAATTTAAATGCATTTCAAATGTTTTTTTTTTTTTCAAAATGTAAAAAGCGGGTTTGTGGGCGATAGAAAAGAAAAATGGGTGGCGGGAAAAATGGTAAATAGCCGAAGGGGAAGAAACAAGCGGAGCGTAAGAGTAATTGCCAGGAGGGTAGGTTCGCCTCGCGTGTGCAGCGGCCTGCCCCGCAGTTGGGGGCGTTTCAGCCCGAGCACGGGGCAACCCACCCCGCGGTGGAGGGCGAGTTCGCCCCGAGGTCGGGGGTGGATCCATCCCAGAGCAAGGGAAAAGCCAAGAAAGCGAGAGGAAGCGGGAAAATAATAGGGAGATAGAAAGAAAAGAAAAAATATGTCTCAGGGCTAGGAAAGAGGTTAATAGGGTGATTATTATAGATGCAGAGTTTTGATCGGTTGCAGACACATGAGCGGCATCCGGAGGCACTGGCGGTGACCAGGTCGACCATGATCAGAGTAGATCACGCAGCACTGGAGCATGCAAGATTACTGCACTTGGTACAGTTTCCGGTGATGAGAGCGCATCGGGTGATGTTGATGGCATTGATAGAGAGATGGAGCTCGGCAACATGAACCTTCCATCTTCCGATAGGGGAGATGATGGTGACACTGGAGGACGTATGGAGCATCCTGAGGCTGCCCATAGCAGGGCAATTAGTGAGTGAGGTGGTATCTAAAGGGGAAAAGTTGGATCAGACCATCTTGGGGTTATTTGGGTGGGATGATTTGCCCATACAGAGGGGGCAGTTGGATGTAGACAGATGTTTGGCCTTGGGGTTGCCACCATTACCATTGTATTTGTATTCTTTGATTAGTGGGATATTGCTACCAGACCATAACAGGCGGTTTTGCAGTCTCTGGTTTATGGAGGTGATTCAACATATTGTCGAGTGGTGAGAGGGACAGTTCTCATGGGGCTCATGTGTATTAGCATAGTTATATCGAGATATGCATGTGATTTTCTATGGCTAGATTTTGAGTGTGACACATATGACACTATTATAGGTGTAGGCTTGGGAGCATATTATGGTGACGAGGCCTATAGTGGTGAGGAGAGGACAGTTGGATGAGAGAGAGCCTTTTACTTGGGGATATGGGGGGTCCAAGGGTTGTGTCTTACGGTATGAGATGCAGGGAGAGATGGGCGATTGGAGGAGAACATTTGATGAGTTACGGGAGGAGGACATAGTATGGCGACCATATATGTTTCGGTGGTTTAGGGGATGGAGGGCAGAGGAGGAGATACATTAAGGTTTCTTTAGATACAGATGTGTCTTGATTGGGGGCCAACCTCACATAGTGGAGGCGCATCGGCCAGATAGAATGGAGAGGCAGTTTGGGCGGATATAGGATATTCCAGCAGTGTTGAATATGTTTGTTCGACTTAGCAGAGAGCGGCCATGGGGAGGTGTGCTAATAGCGAGGGCAGCTAGGGAGGCTTGGGCGATGGTAGGTGGGGTGCCCTATTCAGGGAGGGTGATTGGTCTGGAGGATGCAGGAGTGACAAAGCGGTATGCTCGGTGGTTTCTCAACCACCAATGGGAGAGGATTACACCAAAGGAGACTATTGTGGGAGTCATAGGGTGGGGGTTGGAGGATGAGAACCAGTTGGCAGAGGGGGGTGGAGAGGAGGGGAGACAGGAGGGAGGCAGGATGCAATAGAGTAGCGAAGAGGATGAGGGTGGATTTGCATCACAACCGGGTAGTAGAGAGAATGAGGGTGGGGCTGGAGGGCAGCCATAGAGGAGGAGGAGGAGGAGGGGACAACGAAGGAGGACTAGATGGATGATGGACATGGAGGCAGGAGGGCCAGGCAGTGGGAGAGGTCCAGGGACAGTGGTGGTACATTAGGAGGATGAGCGAGATGTGGCAGGACCAGGGAGTGAGCCAGAGGTGGAGGTGCTGCAGGAGGTGGAGGGGAGGGTTGTTAGGCATACCAGTATAGGTAGCAGAGTATGGTGGAGGCGAGTTTAGGTGAGGGCCGAGCAGGAGGAGGCAAGGGCCATAGGTCAGTAGGAAGGAGTATAGGGGGAGACTGATGCTAGGGGACATCCAGAGAGTATGAGAGGGAGGAGATGACAAAGGAGGGTCCAACCGAAGATCTAGGTGGAGCAAGAGGCCCATGTGTCAGAGAGAGAGATGAGCGAGGATGGAGGGGAGACAGAGGGGGAGGGGCAGATTGAAGGAAAACCATGGAGATAGATGAGGGTGGGGAGGAAAGGATAGTCGAGGAGGATTCAGGTGACGAGCCAGGTGGAGCAGGTTCAGGAGGAGGTAGAGATGGATGTGATGGATGTGGATGTTCATGTGGTGGAGCCATTAGCAATAATACCCATTGTGTCAGTTGATGATCTTATGGTTTTATTGAGAGGAGCCCAGGCGAGGCTACAAGTGATGGAGGAGGAGCTGAGTAGTGCAAAAGCGGAGGTACAAAGGATGAGGGAGACAAAGCAAAGAGAGTTTGATGTGGTTGTGGGTCGGTTGATGATAGATGTATGTGATGTAGAGAGAGAGAGGGATGAGGTGCAAGCAGAGATGGAGGGAGTACGGGATGAGCTAGCCAGGGTGACCTGGGACCGAGACAGGTTAGAGGCGGTGATGACCGTAGCACAGATGCGGGGATAGCGAGAGTCCGGAGGGGGAGCAGAGCACGCCTTAGTGGAGTGTCTTTAGCAGGTTGAGAGGGAGATGGAGACACTGAGGGTACATATGGTAGGACTATTAGGGGAGAGGATAGATCTTCAAGAGAGGGTATCTACTGCAGAGATGTCTCTAGAGGAGGTGAGAGTGAAGGTTGAGGCAACAAAGGCCCAACTAGTGACAGTGCAGAGGGAGAAGGACATAGCATATGCAGATGTATAGGCCCTCCAGGAGGAGAGAGATAGTGCACTGAGATAGGTGCAGGTGATATAGGGGGAGAGAGATGATGCACAAAGACAGGTCCAGATTCTATAGTTTTAGAGAGACGTAGCAGTGGCTCGAGCAGAGAGTGTTGAGAGGGATATAGCATAGAGGCAGTCACAGGGAGTGCAGGGTGATGATACCGAGTTAGTCATACAGGGATTACAGACATAATTATAGATTGTACAGGCAGAGAGGGAGAGAGCCAAAGAGCAACTACAATTGCTAACGATGGTGCAAGAGGCATGGGAGTAGGAGCGGCGAGTGATTAGCAGAGAGTGGGATAGATACAGGCATGAGTGGAATGCCACCAGATATCAGGTTGGATAGAGAGATGATTATATGTAGGAGGTGACCTACTAGAGGTGTGCTTATGAGCAGGAAGTTCCAAATCTAGTGCAACGCACAGTGTGCTATGTCAGGTAGGTACCTCAGATGTTGGCACCATCCCAGTCTTTAGGGATGCGTACCAGAGGATATAGCAACTTTCAGTCGACTCCCTCATGCCTTGGTGGTTATCAAGGGACTCATGGTATCGAGTATCAAGGGACTCCGACATATAGAGGACCATTGCCTGATTCTCCTCAGAGATTAGACGTGGATAGCTCAGGGCAGGGAGAGGACAAGTGACAGGATACAGGTGTAGCACATATACTTAGATTATGCTTCGTATTTGAGGATGATATGTATGTGATTATGATGTGACTATATTTTGGATAGTGTGATGAGATGGACCTTGTATTATTTTGATTATGATATGTGATAGTCCCCATTGACATTATGCCTATTTTTTATGTGATGGATGATTTATGTTATGCCTATGGTTATACATTGCTGTTTGTGCACATGTTTATGATGATTTATGTCTAT